>JAYESA010000016.1:10897815-10952815 GCA_036927795.1 Iris macrosiphon | reverse complement strand
TGATGACAAATTACGGACTCCAGATGGCGATACAGGTATTATTGGATGATATGATGATTGTGATTGACTGTTGGTCCCTTACCTGTATTAGTTGTTGATTGATGCTTATTATTCTATAATCGTGCATTGGTATCGCATGATTCTTTTTACCTGTTTACTGCTATTTCTTTATGCTTATGTTATATGCTTCTTGTTGGGTTTTCTTCATCCTTCCTTGAGCCTTCCTTTCTGGTACATGTTGCGGTTGGTCTGACCAACCCTGGATTGTTCCCAGATTGCCTGTGACCAACCCTTTGGATCTTCTAGACCTGGCTTGGGGGATACGCTTCAGTTCCAGATCATATTAGAACTATGTGGGAAGGTACTCTCGTCTACACCATTTTTTGCTGTAGACATCCTGATTATCATTAGTATTTTTGACCGTTTGGTCTTACATGATTTCTAGTAGATATCATTCATGTTGCTTATTTTATTATAATTACCTGTGGATATGAGATCAGATTTAGGCCATAGATTGTATTGCATGCTAGGATACCCAACATGATTGACAGCCGTGACTGCCGTACGATGTTCTATAGCTTGTACGAGGGAGCTGGCCATGTCCGTTCCAGTATTTACCCAGTATTCTGGGAGCGGGGCATGACACCCAGAATATGGCAAATATTTGTGGCCAGTCTGCTGGCATGGGTGGTGGGGGTGGAAGGTCCTCCGTGACTGTTAGAACTGGTGGTGGAGCACCACCAAAAGCTGTTGTTGAAATCTTCACCTAGATGGGTGAAGCAACCCTCTGAGCTGGAGGCAGAGCAGTAGCTGTTGCTGCTCGCACCGGAGATGAAGAAGTCATCGACCTCAAAGAAGCTGTGCTAGAGGGCTACGATCTAGTCTTTGATGGCATCCTAAAGACAGATCAAAACAAAGAATCAATAAGGCATAAGATACGATATCATCAAAGGTGGACAATAATATTCAAAGGAAGAAAAATTTAGAATGAATAAGTTAGCAAGAATCAATTAATTAGAATTATTTCCTAGTTGTGATTGAATATTCGCTCTCTCATCCTAGTATCCTATATCCTATATCCTATCATATCTAAGGCTCTCATTAGTATAACTAAGTCATTGTACTACAATGACATCGATTTATTACAAAGCTTGACCTGCATGGGCCACCACTAAAATGTGTCACGACCCGCACCCGGTGTAGGGGCATAATAGGTCAACAATATTATCTAAATATCTCACACAATATATATAGTGGTACCTGTCAATGATATCTCAACTCCAATTGGTGGACAATAAGATGGTATAATTATACGATACTCAATCACGATATAAAACTAGAGGAAGATAAAGGCATGATATGGAATAGAAGAAAGAGTCACAAAGTCACAATACAATACATCCAAGACAAATAGTCTAGCTACAATATAAGTCTCAAATAATATATATATATATATATATATATATATATATATATATATATATATATATATATATATATGCCAATGTCTAAAACTAAAATATATATAATATGCTAATAAAAATCTAAGTCGCCTCAGTAGTTGGCACTAAATCCTTAGGCGGCTAGCCATATTGTGGCCCGTAAAAGGTGGGATACATCTTCTCTAACCAATCATCTGAATAATATATCTAGTCAGGATTTAGCAAAGTACAATCCAATAGCAGTTCTAATTAATTGATAATGACTATAAACAGAAATGGAGAATATAATGCAAGACGAGAAACAATAAAACTATATCATACTATGGAAGAGAAGAGAAAGATAAACTAGAGCAATATGGTATAAATTGATCATGATATAATAGAATAAAGACAATAAAATAGAATATAGTGAAAAACTGTAACTATACTAAGTGTTTGAAATACTAGTTAGATATGTGATCGGCTTCGGTTGAATATTTTTTACTTAAACGTTGGATAAACATTATCTAAATTAAATATTAAACATTGAACATTGTCTAGACTTTGATTATATATCTAGATAACACTTCCCCTTTCCCCAACTAGTACAATGGATCCAACCATGATACGTTACGATGCAAGAAACTCAATGGACATTGTCTAATATTAAACATTCTCTGTGTTAAAAATTGTCTAAACCATACGAGAACATGAGAAACAATAAAACAATAAATAATATCTCATGATTGAAGATCCATGTGTATACTAATTCGTGTACCGATGTGTCAGGAATCAAGTAATAAATTTCTAAATATTTGCATTATAGTAATTATCAAATATTAGAAACTATCAGAGAATGTACTCGCCTGTGGCCCAGAGCAATGGATATCAAACAGTGTCCGTCCCGGTATATCAAGAACCTAAATATGAACATCAAATCAAAATAGGGTTTTGAAAATCATAAACATACTATACAAGATCAAATATAGTTTTTCTAGATCACTTCTAGGTCACTATGGTCAAACTAGGTCAAAACCTCAATTTGGGTTCATAATTAACTAATAAGTTAGTTTATGAAGTTACACTAGTTAACACTAACTACTACTAGGTTATACCAAGTTATTTCTAAGTTTCTAGGTCAATCTCTAGGTAAGTAGCAATATTAGATACTACCTAACTAAAACTCAATTATATTAAATAATACTAGTATATGTAACTCATACACAATGGTACCAAGTTAATACTTTAACTCTATACTAACTTGGTATCCTCAACACCAATACCTTAGCTATATACTCCCATTATCTAATACCAATACTCACATTCTAATATCCTACTTAATACCCTCACTATGCCTCATACTACTTACTTGTTTACCCAAGTAACACCCGTACTCAAGATACTAATACACATGAATGTATACACTACTCTGTTGGGCACACTAAACTCTCACCTGCACTATACAATATAAACTGGAAACAAACTTAACTAAACACCTTCACCACCAAGCCTCAATGGCACATCACAGATATGGTATCATATTTCTACTTACCTCATACTACCTACATGTTTACACAGTTGACATCCAATCACAATCTAACTAATACTCTAGGAGGTATTAATACACCATAGTATCACAATCTCTTAACACTAATACTTGGTATTAGTTAGGTACCCCCAATGTTCAATCATTCCTTATATGTCACATACTCCTCACATCCCTGATACCTTGCTAAGACTCTTCACTGATACGAGCGTATCAATCATCTAACCTCTGTTTTATGCTTCCCTTTACATTTTTACCTTAGTCATTGCAACTACTGCTAGAACTTCACTAGAGAATCTCTAAGATACCACTGAATTGATTACAGACATAAGTCCTAAGCACATATGATACTCCACTTGGTAGAAGTCCTCTAACCCCACACTTATACTCCACACTCTAACCCGATCCTTCAACTAATGAAACACACTGACACTGGTTTACATGTATTAGTCACCCCCCATTCATTCACCCAGGTATATGATATTACTTCCTTGTATACATATACTCACATTTACTGTGCATAAAAACCTATATTTATATTATACACATATTCTAACTTATTCACTAGTCTAAAACCTATACTGTCATGACCCGTACCCGGTGTAGGGGCACGAGTAGTGAACAACATCTAGCCTACGCTGCAGCATTGACGGTAGAACGCTGTCTGGGTAAACTATCTATCTAGCAATAATGATTATCAAGATATAATAATGCCACCAATGAAGTATAAATACTCATTCACAGATCTTTAAGATGGAACAATCACATGAATCTGATATAAAGAACTGGAGAGTCAATACAACTCACAAGACAAATAATATCTGATGAGTCATCTAATAATAAGAAATACTAATATCAAATGCTGGAGATAAATCCAGTACAATAACCTATCTACTGAGCTACAGGTACTGGGTCATCTATCTCAACCGGGATGAGGCCCTCCTGAGCCAAAGTCTCTGACTCTAAGCCAACTACGTCCTGAGGCCCATAGTGAGTGGGATACCACTCCTCAGTGTCATCTGGGAAAAATATATCAAGTTAGGAAAGGAGCAAAATACACCTCTAACAACAGTTCCAATGAATGATATAAATACCAGATGCAATATACAGGTAAAAGAGATATAAAAAATAGGAATACTGGAATTAAATACCAGAATGAGAATCATTAATATGAACAAGAAATACTACTACTACTATGTGAGTGAGTACCAACTTCAACATGTGATCAGCTTGGAAACTTGCATAAGGATTAGGGCCTGGTTAATTATACGTGCGATGTATGATCAACACTCACAATGACATGCACAAGGAGGGTATGATCACAAATCTACACTAATACCCCCCGTCCTACTGGTATAGTAGATCCAACCATGGTACGTTACGATACGGGATTCACTGGGTAGGTAGCTAGTCTCCCCAAGAATCAATGTCTGTACATATACAAGAAAAATAAGGAACAAGGCTTGCACAAGATATACCATAAATATCAAGGAATAACATCTCATGGTGAGATCCGGATGTACCAATCCGTATAACCATCGTGTCAAAAAATCAAGGATATCTACACTAAATACAAAAAACATAGGAGATATCATAAATTAGAAACTATGAGAGAATGAATTTGCATAAATTCGGGGAACAATATCAAAGATCTTTGGAATAGTGCCTCGGAGACCTAAATATAGAAAATTATATCAATACAAGGTTTTGGATTAAAAATAAGTTAAACTAGTCAAATTCTAGGTTATAAAGCCATTTCTAGGTCAAAATATTCAAACTAGGTCAACTCTAGGTCAAACTAGTCAAACTTGGTCAAACTAGCTATTTCTAGTTTTTATTAGTCCATCTCTAGGATATTGGGTCCCTACACTCTGTAACTAGGCTATACTAGCTATATTAGGATACTAGAGTACCAACACTATATCGTATCGTAAGATACGTAATATATATCTATAGAAATATTCTATAAGTTATACAACTATACTACATACTAGTATCCCTAGCTAAACTAATACTAAGTGGATACATTGGCTTTGAGCCAACACGGTATCATGCTAGCTACCCTCATCTTGATACATAATACCCAATACTTTGAGTCAACCCTACAACTAATAATTACCTTGGTATCACAAGGTAATCCTAGACTAACTTTCAATCTCTCTAACCAATACAATATAATACTACTTATGAATATATACTACTTATACGATTATAAATAACGTTCTATATATACTAACCTTAGCACCCAACTGACAGTTAATATATATATATATATACATACCCAACTTATAACTAGCTATTAGATATGAACTAAATAATCAACCACTAATATATATACTAACCATATAAACTTACCTCCAACTAACAACTAAGCTTAAACACAAACTATACGACTCCAACCTAAGATTTACCCGACCCCTCTCACCATGGTAGCTGTTGTTCATCATGTTGTTGCTGCTGCTATTCTCACTGCATGTTGTTGCTGCTATTCATTGTGTGCCACTACTGCTGCTCTTCTCTACATTGCTACTGCTGCTGCTCTTTACTACTTGCTGCTGCTGCTGCTCTTCACTACGTGCACCAAGTGCACGGTCTGAGTCCCCTCCTCTACCTTGCCTCACTAACACAATCACACACACACACACACACACACATACACTATAACTCCTATATATATATATATATATATATATATATATATATATATATATATATATATATATATATATATATATATATATAACAACTACAATTATAATACTCTAATAGCTATAACTAAGGTAAATTGAATTAGAATGCAAAGTATCAAATACGTGGAGTGCACCGCACCCGTATCACACTCAATCTATGATACGCTTGCGATACGGCTCCACCACACCACCAAACGTATCCCGAAGGACACGAGAAAGTCTAGAATCATAATTAGAAGTACTACGAAGAGCTAGCAACTCAACTACGTACCCGTGTCAAAATATGACATGCTCAAACCCCCGTGTCGGAAGAAAACTCTCAAATTAACCCGTATCACCAAATTATCGTGATATGGCCTACACGTATCCAATTATGGACACGCCACTAGACTCATACAATCAAACACATATCAATTTGATCTAATTGACCTGTTGACAAATACAAGATATGCCAATATCGGAATTTCTCTTAAATTGACATAAAATACCATATAACTTCCTCTATAGGCCTCATATGAACCTAATTCCATGTCCTATGGGTAGCCTTAGTACATGAGAGAGTTTCTAATGATTAAATTGTAGATTTAGAGTCTAATTAGAGAGAAAAAACTAAATTGTACCTATTGGGAGATGGATTCCCAATGAAAATCTCCAAATGAGTGTCAAGAGCCTTCAACTTGTGCTCCTTCCTCTTTCTTGTAGAACCTTGCCTCCTCCTTGTTCCAATAGGCTCCAATGGTGAGTAGATAAGGAATTTGGAAGGAATTTGGGTAAGGATTGGTGTAGGGATTAAAGAATTTGGATGAGGGAAATTCTAGATCTAGAATTGAAATAAATGGATGAAGAGAGAGAGAGAGAGTCTCTCTCCTACCCCTTGTAGCCGACCTTGCCCCCATCTCCAAGTCTCTATAAAAATTCTAAAATACCCCTTGGGGCTTGTCATGAAGGAATTAATTAAGGAAGGAAGATTCTAATCTGTCATGACCTACCCCCGGAATTAGGGCACGAGTAGTGAACAATGCCCAGCCTACGCCGCTGCATCCGCGATAGAACGCTGTCTGGATCAACTCTACTATCTAAATATCTCATACAATATATATATATGATACCTGTCAATCATCTCAACTCTAAACAAAGGGACAATATGGTATCTGATAAATATAAAATATACTCAATCACAATGCAAACTAAGGAAGATAAAGCACGAGATGGAATAACGAAAGAAAAAGTCACAATACATCCACAAGCCTGAAATAATATATACATGCCAATAACCTCAATAAAAGTCTAATACAAGTCTAACAATAATCTTAACCTCCTCAGGCTCTGTTACTAAGTCCTCAGGCTCTAAATGAGTATCCTCTAATGGTACGCCATCCTGAGGTCCGTAGTATGTGTATCACTGGTCTACGAGCCAATCATCTAAAAAATATATCCAGTCAGGATTGGAGCGAAGTACATACCTCTGAAAGCATTTCCTGTCACGCCCCAGTCCCAAAATACGTAGGACCAGGACACATAAGCATGCCAGCCGTATGAATATGGCACTCCAATGTATGGAAACCATAACACACGTACGCTGTAATATGAATAACAATTCACAAGTGGTAAATATATATGTCACAGGCATAGCTAAATCTCATCCACATAAATCATATATAATGAATAACCAATATCTATAACTAGATCTCAACATAAAGTATCTAATGATAGTAGTCGGATGGAAACAAATCCACTACCGAACCAGAATATAGATAAACAAGATAAATGCAATATAAGAATCTCAACTAACAATCACGGGCTCGAAGAGAAGACCTCATCGCAATGTACATAGCAAGTCCGGATCTGCGCTCCTGCGAATACTCATGAACAATATACCTGAAAAGGGCCAGGTCCTCAGAGGGACGTAACAAGATACATAAAAGCATGCCATAAAGTAAATACTGTAAAAACTCGAGGGTGACCTAACCAGCTAAGTAAAATGCACTTTGAAGACAATCTTGGTACGTATGGGTAGGTAAAAAGTATAAAGCGTAGCGTCAAGCCAGAGACTAAGTATCTGGCATTAGCTGTAAACTGGATGCCAGATGTATATGCTGACTACATCACCGATCATGATAGCGCGCAGCTAGTAACCTCTGCCGGATGTATCGACAAGCATATACTCCCATAACCGGACAACACTGATCCCATAACCAGGTTGCACTGGCCCATAACCGGGTAACACTGATCCCATAATCGGGTAACACTGAGGCTCACGGCCCCACAATTTACTCTGAAACTACGGCAACCAAATGTCTGTCCTATACACCTACTAATTGTCTTCCCCGCCCAATGATCTATGCATGTTGTATCCACAACATGCAGTAGCTACTACACCGAGACAGAGTGCAAGTATCTGTGTCATAACTCTGGCTCATAGTCTATCATTAGAATAATAATCTAACCTCACAACCAAACAAGGACAAGGATGAGACCTTCGTACTACAATAGTCTATGCTCCGGCTACTAATAACTGCTAAGTCTCTAACATGCATCACTATTAGCAGTTATACCCTATCCGTCGCATGACTTACACGTACAGGTGGCCAACCGCATACGCGAGTCTGTGCCCTACATGAGACTCACAACACGTGTAAGAAATATGTCAAGGCTTGGGGAGTCATACCAATAACTCCACGACTTTAGGTGGGTCTACTAGACACTAGGTCAGACACAAGTCCTAACGTCAACACCTCCGTTGACTGCACCCGAGTCTCTCTCGGACATGCACAATTAATAATAACATGCAACTAAATAATACAGAATTTAAACAGTACAACAAGGCAAGGTATACTTGCCTAGCAAGAAGCTGCGCAGCCCTAGTAACCTGCTCCAGAAGTCGTGCAGAAAGATCCAATAGCGCTTCGGGTCAGCGTGCACAGGCATGAAAATCGGGGGTGACTGCTGCAGGTTGTCTGGAAAGGGTGACGGTCCACGATAAACACGATGACGAGGGAGAGATGTTAGTGATAACGATGATGATAATGACAACGATGACGATGATAGTTAAGGTGTTGACGATAACAACGATGGCAATGATGATGGTGAAGGTGATGACGACGACGACGATGGCGATGGTGATGGCGAGGACGATAATATGGATGATGGTGATGATGAGGATGATGTGGATGGCGATTATGCTAATGATGAAGATTACGACAATGATGAGATAATGATGATGACAATTGGCGACGACGTTGACGAGGATGGTGACTGGGACGATTAGGGTTAGAGATGATGATGTTAATGAATGGTAAAGAGTATGATATTGATTTGAGATGATGATGATGATGATGAAGGAGGGGATGATGATGATGCCGATGAGGTTGATTATCACCGGGATCCGGCCAGGGGAGGTCTGGCCAAGAAGGTGGTCGAGTAGGGAGGAGACTAGGGTTCACAGAAGGGGAGGTGGAGGTGTTGGTGCTGCGTCATGGTGGACAGGGACGAGAAGGAGGAGATGGAGGTGCAGGCCGGAGTTAAGATGATAATAAGATGGGAAGGAGGAGGAGTCGACGAGGTTCAGTCCGGCGGGATGTAGGCAGTGGTCGAAGGGAGGGGAGGAAAGTGGTGGTGATGAGGCTGTTCTGGGCTCCGGCGGAGGAGTCGGGCCGGGGTGAGGCGGTGCACAGAAGGAAGAGGGTGGAGAAGGGAGTAGGGAGGTCGGGATGGCGTCGGGTTACTGGGGAGAACGGTGGGGCGGTTGAAGTTTGGCGTGGCGAAGGGGTCGACTGTTATGTCCCGGCGAGCAAGGGTGAGGGAGATGGTGGTCACAGAGGCGGGGCTGATCCGGAGGTCCGACAAAGTCTCCAGCGGGACTGGACAGGGATTCGGGGGGGGGGGGGGAGGAGATGGACAGTACGGGAAGGGGATGGGTCGGCTGAGTTATAATTTAGGTTTTGGTTTAGAAAAGGAAAAAAGGGAAATAGAAATTGTATTTATACATGTGGGGCCTAGGGTTTTGTTGACCTAGGAATGTGGCTTGGTCAACACCTCCTTGGAGTTGGGCCTTGGGCTCTCATGGGGATGTTTGGAGGGCCATAATTGCATTGTTTAAATGCAAGGATTGGTTTCAAATAACGGGGGCGATGTTTGCTCGTTGTACATCCCAAAAATTATAGGAAAAATTCATGTGAAGGAAAAATTGGGTTTCTTCACGTATTGTCCAATGGTGTGGACACCTAAATAAGTTTTTGCATTAAATCGCCCAACAATTAAGAAAATTGCACAAAGATAGAAATTAGATTTAATTGATTAAAATTAGTGTGCATGATGTTCTGGAATTAATTAGAAATATATGAGAATAAAATTAGGTGGGACACAAGTGTCAGGAACGTAGAGGATTCAGTGTAGAATATTAATAAAATTCGGGTTGTATAAAACGATCAAGATTGTGTCTCCAATTTTGATTGGAACGCACAAGGGTACAAAGTCATATTTTATTTAGAATTAAATAATAACGTCTGCGACAAAAGTCGTGCGACTAAAATATAGCACAAAAAGGCATAATTATAAGTTACACCAGGTCAGAATAGAAGGCGGACACGTCTAGGACAAGGTTGTAAAATTTACAGATAGGCAATGGCTAGTGTAGTGATCCAATTATTGAAGCAACAATAGGGTGCACTAAGCGATATAAAATATTGTATAATTAAATAAAATGCCATGTTCCAATTCTAATTGGGTTTAAACTAGACCTAGTTTCACTATCTAAGCCAAGTAGGCCTAATTTCGGGTGTGGGGGTTTACAGTTCCAAATACATAATCGTGCATATATAACAGATAATAGAAAGAATACCAGATAACTAAACAACAAAATAAAATGAACTAGAGTGAACATGTAATGTACTGAAAAGTAAAGAATAAATAATATGAATAACTGCAAGTGATGAAAATAGATAAAATAGCTAATATGCCATAGAATACAAGTTTGTTATGTGATCGGTTTAGGTTGAACACGAAAATAATAAGGTAACTTGGTTACACGTGTGATATATAATCAACATGTACACGAATACACTAGGGCTTGATCACATAACCAACTCCTATTCCCCCATCCCCAACCAATACCAATGGATCCAATCACGACATGTTACGAACAAGAATATGGGCACACTGAATACGAGCAGTGTGTGAACACGAAGTACACTAAATCAATACACGATACACACGATAAAATATATGTGAATGAGTACCCGCTGAACACGGTAAGGGATAATATCTTCTTACAAGATCCATGTAGTACCAGTCCGTGAAACCACTGTGTCGGAATCAAGTATACAGTTCTAGAACATGAGATATATATACTATTATAAAATAAAAACTAACAGAGAAATGTACTCGCCTGTGGTCCTGAGTAAATAGTATAACTCGGTGTCCGAGATGGTGTCACACAAACTTATATATGAAATATCAATGTCACTTAGGTTTAATAGATGATAAATGAGTTAAAATGCACTAATATGAATTTTTAGACCATTTTTAGGTCACACTAGTCAAACTAGGTCAAACTAGGTGTTTACCTTGATTTTAGGTCAATACTTAGCTTCTAGGGTGATTACAAGTCTAAACTAGTAAATACTAGGTGACACTAGGTTGTACTCAGGTTTCTAAGTCATTACCTTAGATACTTAGCTATACTAGTCAACATGCATTAAGTATCCTATATACCTAACTCATATTCACAATTAACTTGATATAGAACCCCTTACCTAGCTATATACATATATATATATATATCCATAACCAAATACCTATCTAGTTATCCTTATATACATACATTAGTATCTAAGTATCTCCTCACTAACTATATATCTATAATTATATACATATCAATAATATCCTAACATCTAACACTTACCCATAACAACTTTACTCATGATTCACTTAGCATGATACACCAAGATACCCTAGTATCAATACTTAACTAATATTACCTTAATACCTCACAATACTCACTCTACTTCTCACAAGCCTGCACATACCCACACACTTACAAACAACACTTAACCACTAGTAACTAAATACCTTACTAATACACAACCTCTCATCTGTTGCTCGTGCACATCAAACCAGTGCACCCTAAATAACTCATGCCTACTGCACTGTATGTTGCATTTCCCTGCAACCTTTCCCAAGCTTGCACATCTGTGTGCACTGCAGGCACACTTGTGTATAACACAGCCAAGACCTTACTGCTGCTACCATGTTGCTGTTGCTGCTACTGCTGCATACTGCTTAAGCATGTTGCTGCTACACTGCTCGAGCATGCTGCTGCTGCTGCACTGCTCGAGCATGCTACGGCTGCAACTATATGTTGCACTGCTTCTGCTTCTGTTATGCCCTAGTCCCAAAATATGTAGGACTAGGAATACGTAACATGCCAACTGTATGGATATGGAGGCTCCAATATATGGAAATCATACACATATGTATGCTGTAATATGAATAATAATTCACAAGTGGTGTATAATTGTCACAAGTCACAGGGCATAACTAAATCTCATCCATAAAATCATAAAGAAATAAATAACCAATCAACTATATAACTGAATCAAGTATAAGATGCTTGATAAGAACAAGTAGTTGGGTGGATATAAATCCACTACCAAACTAGAATGTAAGAGAAACAAAATAAGTACATCTGATGAACAAAGAGGCTCAAATAGAAGACCTCCTTAAAAGAGATCGTAGCAAGTCCTGATCCGTGCTCTTGCAAATAGCCATAATCATCTACACCTGAAAAGGGACCATCTCCTCAAAGGGACGTAGCAAGATACATAGAGGCATGCCAATAAAGTATTAAAAATAAACATCCAATGGGTCGCCTAACCATCTATGTGAATGCACTTTGAGAACAACTTTCCAACACGTAGGCTATCTGGCCAAAATGGGATTGGCATGATTCTCTAGGAGAATCAGGGGGGCCAAAAAGCATGACGTCTTTTGAACGTCAGAGGCCGCCTGATAATAATAATATATATGGGTCATCATGACTGCGCATCTCCGACGAAGCGTACAAGTTACACAAGGAAAGTGCAAAAGAGCCCAAACGCCTTACTTGTTGTCCTTCCCACCCCATGCTCTAAGCATGTCATATCCTTGACACGATGAGACCTCTAATAACGGCAAAGTCTTCTAATTATGCAAATTCTATCAGCAGTTATTCTCTATCGCATGTCCCATACGTACATGTGGCTAACCGAATACGCAAGTCTGTGTCCTACATGACACTCACACTCATGTAACAACTATGTCATGGCCAATGAAACATAAGAATGCCTCATGATAATGGGGTGGTCTCATAAAGCTAGGTCAACAAGCATAGTATATAATAAAACAAGGTACGACACCACTGTCGTTGCACCCAAGTTATTCTTGGATGCATAGTTTATATAGCAGTTAAAATATATGAACTAAATAACAGAAATAAAATGCATATATCTTATAGAATATAAATCACAGTACAATGGCAAGATATACTTGCCTGGCAAGAAAGTTGCATAATATAGACGTCCAGATGTCAAGCACAAGGGATCAGAAACTATGGCCTCCGAATAAACGTATCTGAATACTGAAATAAATATTACCAACGTTCCCATAATAAGCGAGATAGCTAGAAAAGCCTACCTTTTTGTCCAATTTGGACAGATGGGTAAAACGGTAATTTTGGGTCAAAGCTGGTCCATAGGTGGGCCACTTTGCACCTAAAAGTGTGTCAGAGATAAATGTCTCTAAATGGGACAAATTATAGGTCAAACAAATTCTAAATATCGATACGAACTAAATGGTATGTCCAATTTTGGATTCCAGTGAGCCGATCACAAATTCGCCCTTAAAGTCAAACCGTGGGGCTCGCAAATAGGTGGCTTGGTCAACTGTCTCAGAATCGTATGAAACTTGGGTCACAGGACTAGCGTGATACCACGAATCCAATGACGTAAGTTTCGTCGCATTCTGACGAGCGTACACAAAATGGGGTAGTATTTTACAAAAGTTGCGATACATGGACTTTTTACAGATACAGGTTAATTTCGATGAGCACACACGTCCGAATCCACTTCTGTGAAAGTCCACACGTCAGGATATACCATACGCGCCTTTTGGTGCAATTGGTACGCGATAAGACAGTCCCGTTTGGCGGGGCACACTCCGTATCACAAAATTTTAGTTTTAAATTATCAACTTTTTGGTCGTTTTGGAGGTCGAATAATTTAACACATAAAATGAATTAATAAAAATAAAAAAACAAAAATATTCTCGGTTATATTGAGAAGAAAATCCTTCAATTAGTTTTAGAAAATAATAAATAGGTTGATGGCAAATTGGGTGTGAACATGGGGGTTTGGGTTAAAATTTTTTGGAATGTTTTGGTCAGTTTTTCAGCCATTTTTGGGTCAAATTTTTGACCAATCCGGGACACGAAAACTCGTCCCGCTTAAATAAAAATCCTAGAGGGTTAGGTTGTGAATGTACACGGACAAACCACTCACAAAAAGAATCACAGATGAAGAAGATACGTTACCGTGAAGGTGGGAACGCTGCTGTGCACATGCGCGCGCGTACGCACATGCGGACGGCGACGGCGGTACGGGTTGGCGGCGTCGAGGTCGGCCGGAGGTGGTCGGGGTCGGTCGGCCGGAGGTCGTCGGGGGCGGTAGGCCGGGCTGGGGTTGGATTAGGGTTTGAGAGATTAGGGTTAGGGTTTGGAAGATTAGTAATAGTATATGTAAATATAAATATATATATATATATATATATATATATATATAGGGAGAGAGAGAGAGAGAGAGAGAGAGAGAGAGATGGAGAGATACTGGGAGGCGGTAGTCTGCGGGCCGCAGGGGGTTGGATGTGAGTAGATGTAGGTTAGTTAGGTTTTTAGTTAGCTTAGGATTTAGGTGATTAGGTTTTTGGTTTTTTTTTCTTTTTTTTTTCTTTTCTTTTCTTTTTCTTTTCTTTTCTTTTCTATTTTATTATTATTATTACTATTACTATTACTATTACTATTACTAATATTATTATTATTATTATTATCATTATTAATATTATTACTATTATTAATAACCATATATTTATTAACATATATTCACATATATAAATGAGGAAAAATCCAAAACTAAAATTGCACACAAAATAAATTCTAGGAAAATTTACTTTTGTAAGGTTTTAATAAAATACTACACCAAAAATATTTTATAAAAATATTTTATAATTAATAATTAGATATTTATCTAGTTATAATAAATCAATTAATTATATTATATAATTAACTAAGTAGATAATTAAATGGTTATCGAATAAAATAGGTAATAGTAAATAATGTGCACATCTATAAAAGAAAAAATGCCTAATTTGGCACGGGGAATTATGTGATGCTAATTGTAGGAAGTTGAAATTAAAAAATAACCACAATTAAATTATATACATAAATTATCTAAATATTTAACACAAGAATCTATAGTCGTTACACTAATGTCATACTAACACCAAGGGATCGAATTTTTGTGCCACGAAAAGATCCTACAGGTAGTGTCTCCTGTGTAGGCTACTTCCTACAAAGGACGATATAGATTTTGGGGCCATTCTACATTATTAATGTCCAAACCACGGTAAAGTGTCCTAATAAAATTATTAGATTCTAATTGTTTTAAAAAATAATCTAAAACAAATACAAGAAATACAAAATACACATAAGATACCTATTTTTGGGTGAGGGGGTTTACAGCTACTGCTTGTTGTTGCAGTTGCTGCATTGATACTGCTTGTTGTTGCAGTTGCTATACTGATACTGCTCGAGCATGCCGCTGCTGCACTGCTCGAGTATGTTGCTGCTGCAACTATATGTTGTACTGCTACTGCAACTGCTTGTTGCTGTACTGATACTGCTTGCTGCTGCAGTTGCTGCACTGATACTCCTTCCCCTCTAAGAACTGCTCAGTTCACACTTTACATCACTTGAGACTCACACAGTGACACTAATACACACACACACACACACACACACACACACACACACACACACACATATATATATATATATATATATATATATATATATATATATATATATATATATATGTTGAGACATTTAAATAAACACCTATAGTGCACTAAATAGAATCTCTATGATACTCAAACCATTGAGGTGCCAACTCTTCATTCTCCATAATTGATCATTTCCACAAGTCATATATATCTAATTACAACTATTATAAGTTATTACACCATGTAATAAAGAGAATTCATGTAAATTACCCAAATTTGGTTATGTATCGCACTGTATCACAAAATGCTATGATACGGCCTACACATATCCAATTATGGACACGTACCTAGTCCCATAATCCCGATCTAAGTCTAATTAGATCTAATTGGTCTTATTACACACAATTAATGTGTCAAATTCATAATTTCCCTCAACATTCCCACAAATTACTACATGAAACTTATAATACATAGCCAAATATCCTAGAACTTGTCCCTATAGGTTGTCCTATGCCATGGGATCATTTCTAATGGTTAAATACATGATTAAGAATCCATAATGAGAAAAATTCAGGAATTACCAATTGGAAGATGGATTTTCAATGAAAATACAATTGGACTCGATCTGGACATGATCTCTAGCTCCAAAGTTCTTCCTTCTTGTTCTCCTTGCTTCTCCAAGCTCCAAGGCTCCAAGGGTGATAAGTTTAAGAGGGAATTGGTGGTGATTTGTGTATAAAATTAATGGATGGAAAATAAGAAATTGGGGATCTAGAATTTGGATAAAAAATAAAATGCAAATAAGGGGAGAGAGAGAGAGAGAGAGAGAGAGAGAGAGAGAGAGAAAAACCCCCCTTCTTTAGTGGCCGTCATATTCCTCCTTCCCCAAGTAAATTCAAATGTCCAAGTTGCCCCTACATGTTGCGTTATGAGAAATAATTAAGGATGGATATTTTGGAAGTCTCTAACTAATTGTAATTAAACTAATCCTCCTTAATTTAATTAATAGAATGACCAATGAGCTTGGGTCTAAGTTGGGCTCACTAATTGTCATGATAAATCTAATTAGGTCAATATGTGACAAATCTAAATATTGTCTAGTCTTTCCCTAACTAACTAATTAACACAAGTCTCATATGACTAATTAATACAAGTTCAATAATCATAGCTCAACTTAATTAAATAAATTTATACAATCATCATAATTATTCAATATTATATTCCTAAAATTAAATACCCATGTAAAATTACCAAACTACCCCTAGCTGAAAAAGTGAGGGTGACATAATTCTATTGGTTTAACTAATTAATCATCCTCCTAATGATTGTGCTTGCTATTGGGCTCAAATCTAACTAGGATTAAATATTGGTCTATGAGTCTAGTCTAATCTAGTTAGGTCCACTAACACAAGTCCAAAATCAAATATAACATCTAACAATAAATAAATAATAAAATAAATAACTATTCAACAAGCACATAAATTAATTAATTATAAAATGACCAAAATATCCTTTCCTAGAAAATATGCTAGTGACAAGTCTACCCCCGTTAAAAATAATTTCGTCCTCGAAATTCAAAAATAAAAGTACCCCCAGAAAATAAATAGAATCAGGAAAGAACATACCTCAAGGTACAAACAGATATGGGTAATGCTCTCGTATTTCATCCTCTCTCTCCCAAGTAGACTCACCCGGAGAGTGATGCCTCCATGCAATGCGTACCAAGGGAATAGTCTGGTTCCTCAGCATATTTTTTCTCCGATCCAGAATCTTAACTGGCTGCTCTGGATAGCTAAGAGTAGGGCCCACCTCTATCTCCGAGTAATCCAATACGTGACTAGGATCCGCCATGTACCGTCTCAACTGTAACACGTGAAATACGTTGTACACTCCCTCTAATGCATGTGGAAAGTCTAGTCTATAAGCAACTGCATCGACCCTCTCGAGAATAGTGAAGGGTTCGATGAATCGCGGACTAAGCTTCCCTCCTCCACCAAAATAAACCGTGCCTCGTATCAGAAAAATTCTCAGAAACACCAGACCACCAACCTAGAATAAAACATAACCTTAAGAACTTAATCTAAAACAAATAACTAATATCAGCACAAAACAAAAATCTAAAACTATACCTCAAACTCCAATGGTCTCCGCTGGCTATCGGGCCAATGCCGCTGTCTGTCCTTCGCCACTCAAAGTCTGTCTCTGATCAACTTAACCTTCTTTACTACATCCACAACCATCTCTGTCCCTAATAAAGTTCTCTCTCCAACGTTGTCTAATGATAAGGGAGTATGATATCTCCGACCGTACATATTCTCAAATAGTGACATCTCTATACTAGCTGGTAGTTGTTGTTGTAAGAAAACTCTACCAAATAGAGATGGTCCTTCCAAGATCTCCTGAAATCTAGTACACAAATGTGCATCATATCCTCAAGAGTCTGAATGGTCCTCTCTGACTGCCCATCTATCTGGGGATGATATGTAGTACTGAACTTGAGCTGGGTGCCCAAACTCGCCTACAAACTCCTCCAGAAATGAGAAATGAAATAACTGTCCTGATCCGAGACTATACTGACGGAAACCCCATGTATCCTGATGATCTGCCTCACATACATCTCTACCAGCTTCTCCATAGACAAACCTATCTTGAAAGGCAAAAAGTGGGTCGACTTGGTTAACCTATCAACGATGACCCAAATTGCGTCTTTTTTTCTTGGAGATCGTGGAAGTCCGGACATAAAATCTATAGTAATATGCTCCCACTTCCACTCTGGAATGGGTAATGGCTGAAGTAAACCACCTGGCCTCTGCCTCTAGGCTTTCACCTGTTGGCACACTAAGCATCTGGATACAAACCGTGCAACCTCCCTCGTCATGCCATACCACCACACACTCTCAAACATATCCCGATACATCTTGTGGGCACCTGGATGTATGAAATATTGAGAGCGATACGCTTTTTGCAATACCTCCTCATGCTACTCCCTACTAGGCACACATAATATAGCACCATACCACAAAGAACCATCCTCAGCAATGGTGAAATCATCCTCCAATCCTGATCTCACCTGAGCTCTGATGCTCCTCAGAGATACATCCTCATACTAGGCTGCCTTGATCCTGTCCATCAACTCTGAGTGTATCTACAACACCCATATTTGTATGGCAAAACCAGGGACTACCGCCTCAATGCCCAAGCTTTTCAAATCCTCTAACAAATATCGGTCCCGTATAAAAAATATAGCTATTGGTTACCTGCTCAAGGCATCGACAACTATATTGGCTTTCCCCGGATGATACTGTAAGGATATGTCAAAATCCTTCATCAGTTCCAGCCACCGACGTTGCCTCATGTTCAACTCCTTCTAAGGAAAAATATACTTCAAGCTCTTGTGGCCTGTGAAGATCTCCATACGCTCTTTGTATAAATAGTGTTTCCACAACTTCAAGGCAAAGATGGCTGCTGCCAACTCCAAATCATGGGTAGGATAGTTTTTCTCATGAGGATACAACTGCCTGGATGCATAGGCAATCACACAACCCAGCCCTTTCCCCGATGCATCACTATAAATAGTAAAACCTCCAGACCCTGGTGGCAATGTCAAAATAGGAGCATACGTTAACCTCATGTTCAATTCCTCAAAAGTAGTCTGGAACTCCTCTGTCCAAACAAACTCTGCGTCCTTCCTGGTGAGTATAGTCATCGGCTCAGCAATCCTCGAAAAATCTTGCACAAACTTCCTTTAGTAGCCTGCCAGACCCAAAAAACTTTTGATCTCTGCTACTGAACTCAGGGTCTTCCAAGATTCTACTACTGCGATTTTCTTCAGATCAACTAAAATTCTACCACCAGTCACAACATGTCCTAAGAACTCCATCATATCTAAAAAGAACTCATACTTGGATACTTCCCATATATCTTCTCCTTCCTCAGCACATCCAACACAATCCACAGATGCTCCTCGATTCCCTTCAAGACCCAAGGTGCCATCTTCTTATAATCCGGGATATTACCCGCGGAAGCTGGGCAACCTACTGCTGGACCGGAGCTCCTCTTTCTACTACAACAAGGGCAAGCTTATGAGAACTATCAATACCCAGCCATAACACGTCGGTCTGCCTCTGGTGAGCCTCTGACTGGGCCTTCTGAGTCTCCAGCATCTCGTAAAATAATACAAACACCTGAGTCGCATCTGTCTGCACAGAAGTGGGAGGTGGAAGCCCCACAGACACAGCTGGAACAGTCCTCTAACCTGGAGGTGGACCCCCGAACGCAGCTGATACGCCAATCACCGGAGAAGTGACTGGTGCAGGCCCTCGAAAAGTAGCAGACCTCTCAGAAACTGCTCCTCTCTGCTGTGATCGAGTCTTAGGCAGCATCATGAGGCAAAGCGAAAGGAAAGAATCAATACGGCACATGATATAATATATTCAAAGAAGGACTGTTAAAGATCAAATATCAATATCAAGGAAGAACAATTGAAATGATTGAGTATTCTCAACCTATAGCCTATATCCTATATCCAAAAATAGGCTCGTAATAATACTCAAATTAGAGCACCACTACGAATCGCAATAATTGCGATCTCGAAGACCTGAATAGGCCACCACTAAAAACGTGTCATGACATGCAGCCGGTGTAGGGGCACGAGTAGTGAACAACGTCCAGCCTACGCTGCAGCATTGGTGGTAGAACGTTGTCTGGGTAAACTATCTATCTAGCAATAATGATTATCAAGATATATAATGCCACCAATAAAGTATAAATACTCAATCACATATCTATAAGATGGAACAATCGTACGAATCTGATATAAAGAACTGAAGAGTCAATACAACTCATAAGACAAATAATATTCGATGAGTCATATAATATTAAGAAATACTAATATCAAATACTGGAGACAAATATAGTACAATAACCTATCTACTGAGCTACAGGTACTGGGTCATTTGTCTCAACCCGGATGAGACCCTCCTGAGCCAAAGTCTCTGACTCTAAGCCAACTCGTCCTGAGGTCCGTAGTGAGTGGGATACCACTCCTCAGTGTCATCTGGAAAAAATATATCCAGTCAGGAAAGGAGCAAAGTACACCTCTAACAACAGTTCCAATCAATGATATAAACTATATAATAGTAAATAGAGCGAATATACATGATATAATATACAGGTACAAGAGATATGCAAAATAGGAATACTGGAATTAAATACAAGAATGGGCATCATGAATATAAGCAAAAAATACTACTACTATATGAGTACCAGCTTCAACATGTGATCGACTTGGGAACTTGTACACGGATTAGGGCCTGGTTAATCATGCGTGCGGTGTATGATCAACACTCATAATAACATGCACAAGGAGGGTATAATCACATATCTACACTAACACTCCCTGCCCCGACTGATATAGTGGATCCAACTATGGTACGTTATGACACGAGATTCACTGGGTAGGTAGCTAGTCTCCCCAAGAATCAATGTCTGTATATATATAAGAAGAACGAGGAATAAGGCTTGCACAAGATACACCATAAATATCAAAGAATAATATCTCATAACGAGATTCGGATATACCAATCCGTGTAACCATCGTGTCAAGAAATCTAGGATATCTACACTAAATACAAGAAACATAGGGAATATCATAAATGAGAAACTATAAGATAATATACTTGCTTGGAATCCGGTGAACAGTATCAAAGATGTCCGAAATGGTGCCTCAGAGACCTAAATATGAAAAATTATATCAATACAAGGTTTTGGATTGAAAATAAGTTAAACTAGTCAAATTCTATGTCCTAAAGCCATTTCTAGGTCAAAAAAGTCAAACAAGGTCAACTGTAGGTTAAACTTGGTTAAACTAGCTATTTTTAGGTTTTATGAGTCCATCTCTAGGATATTAGGTCTATACACTATGTAACTCGGCTATATTAGGATACTAGAGTACCAACATTATACCGTATTGTAAGATACGCAATATATATCTATAAAAATATTCTATAAGTTATACAACTATACTACATACTAGTATCCCTAGCTAAACTGATACTAAGTAGATACCATGGCTTTGAGCCAACACGGTATCACGCTAGCTACCCTCATCTTGATACACAATACCCAATACTTTGAGTCAACCCTACAACTAACAATTACCTTGGTATCACAAGGTAATCCTAGACTAACATTCAATCTCTTTAACCAATACACTATAATACTACTTATGAATATCTACTACTTATACGATTATAAATAACATTCTATATATACTAACCTTAACACCCAACTGACAGTTAATATATATATATATATACCCAACTTATATATAAACTAACTAATCAACCACTAATATATATATAATAACAATATAAACTTACCTCCAACTAACAACTAAGCTTAAACACTAACTATACGACTCCAACCTACGATTTACCCGACCCCTCTCACCATGGTAGCTGTTGTTTATCATGTTTCTGTTGCTGTTGTTCTTACTGTGTGTTGTTGCTGCTCTTCCCTACGTGCTGCTGCTGCTCTTCACTACATGCTGCTGCTGCTGCTCTTCTATACATTGTTGTTGCTGCTGTAACGACCCGCTCTGCTCAACCCGGAGGGCCGATTCAAACGGCGTAAGTGTAGTTGTTCAACCCGCCTTGCTCAACGAGATGGCTCGCTCGATGCAAAGGCATTCATGCTGGGATCTTAGTTGGAGTCAGACCTAGGCTATCAGAGGCGCGTCCGGAGTCTCGCTTGACCGATGCAACATATCGCTAAGGTGGGTGGCCCCGGTGAACCTGTCTCTACTTAGCTGCACACTAAGAAAATGAATGTTACATGCTAGTTTACGGGCGATAACCTTTGCATGCTAATAAAAGAGATGAACGCACATAGCTAAGGGGATAACCCCGCCTTATCATTGTATAGAACATGGAGATTTTACTTGCTATTTGCGTAGTCGGGATTGTTGAGTTAGAATATAGTAATTTCCTTCATATATGCTATAAAGTAGTGCGAGTTCATACTGAGGCGTTGCACCGCACGGAACATAACACGGGATAGAGTAAAATCAGGTTGCATGCATAGACGAGGAAGGCTATCAAGTAGTCGTTCCAAGTCAGGAGATGGACGGAAAGGAAGGTACTCGGGATATGCAGATCACCGAGGCAGTCTCTAATCAGGGAGCTGCGTAAAGAAGAAAAGATCCGAGTGAAGTCCTCGGCTAAGATAGATCCGAGAGTTGTCCTCGGATAGGATTGGAATGTGGGGGAGTAGTTGCATGGTCACGGACAACTAGTTGCGCACCAGGTAGAGAGAGTCCTCGATACGATTGCTGAGGCATCCGAATCGTGTCGGCCCGGGAGGACCGTGCCAGTGTATTCCTGGCAATACGCTAGCTGATGACTAGCGGGCGAGAGCGGGACATCCAGCAAGGCTTTCTACCTACCTGGATGGGCGCCGACTCGTTAGACGGCTAGGAGGCCCAGCAAGGCTAGCAACCGAGCTAGGAAGACGGCCGTCCATCGCAAATTATGTCCAATATGGCTAGCAGAGCCAATGACCTTCATATAGATAAGTCATGTTTGTATAGCGGCTATCCGCATTGAATAAAGGAGAAACGGGAAGGAGTGCGTTTGCACGATATTTTGCATAAGTAGAATGGATGCACAGTATCACATATAGTTCTAGTAAAAATGGGTCTTATGAGACAGAGGCACAGCATAACACTTGGGTTTTATAGTTGCTTCTTGTTATTCCGTAGTTCATTGTTTATATTGCTGCATATGACAGGGAAGGCCGAATGGTAAGAAATGGTACGAAGAACTCAATTGTTCATTATTATGACACTCTTGAGCTGACACGAAGATTACTTTCTTTATATTGCCATGTAACTGATCCTAAGGCAAAAGAATAGAAAGACAACGAAACCAGTCGGTGCACATAACTAATGAACGTGCTTGTTTTGTGGCGTGGGCGAGAGGCCTCCCCACCAGTGCATTCAATGTACTGATACCCAACCAGTCTGTATGCAGGGTGCATGGGGAACTCGTACGGATTCGGAGATCGCTTAAGGCAATGAGGCGCCGGACAGCACTTGGCATCTTAGAGCGTGGCGTACGGACCTGGAGCTTGCATATATGAGACATAATGTTTGGGAACATCATCATCCAGATCGTTGTATTGGTTCTAAGCCTAAGGGCATATTTATTGTAAGAGAGAGAGAGAGCATGAGTGACTTATAATCTCGGTCTAGCGCCGCTTATAACCTTTACTTCATATCAATAAAGAGCTTGATTGGATTCAATACTTGTGTTCATTTTATGTTTCCGCTATGTCGACTCTGTTAACTAGTTATCAACGGTCGTTTCGGTATTTGCCTTACGCGGGCGCAACCCCAGGCTCGTACGGCATCGCGTCCCGATGGAAACGTACGTCCCGCGGGAGCGCTGGCGCGGTGATTCGAGCCTTGCAGGGACGGCCGATTCCGGCGGGAGATCGGGACGTGACATATTGGTATCAGAGCACGGCTTTACGTCCTTGGAATTTGTTTCAATTCTCTTAGTGTTGAACTTGAGTATTGAAGAAGTGGTAGATGCTCTCTCTCGATGCTTCTATGGATGTTCCATACAATAAGTCTAAATATTTTCAAAAAGTGCATGTGAAATATATGATTGCTTGAACGGGATTATGATACGTGGGCTTTTGTCCCAACCTGTAAAAGACATTATGATAGTAGACTCGTGTTATAATCGACAAGTTATATGTCTATATGAAAATACCAAGCGAGTAGAGTGCGAGATAAGAATATCATTTAGACAGTGGTCTATGCACATGGCCTTTTAGCCAAAGCTGTGTAGAGTATCGTGCACCAAGACCCTTGGTGCTAGTGAGTTACAACAAGATTTGAGTATTGTTCGGATAAGAATAAAGTTTGACTTAGGAGGAAAATCGATAGAGACGTTATCGGAGTGCCGCTAAGGCGAGTAATGGAAATCGTGTATGGAATTTTCAGATATAGTTTAGACGGTTATTCATAGCGATAAGTTATGATTTACAACATATTAGATGGTGGACTATCGATAGGGGTACATACGAGTCTAAGATCGTTAAGGCGACAAATAGGGATCGTGTTGGAGTTCTAAGGGACGAATTGGGAATACGAGTGAAGGATGCGAACGCAATTCAGGAATTATTAGGATAACTCGATTCCTGAGTGGTGTATGCGATAAGTCCCCTGTTCGATTATGTGGATTGTGGATATAATGAGTTATATAGATTTATCGAGTATGACTCGAACCCTGAGTGGTGTATTGGTCGGCTTAGAAATGCTCGAACAAAGTCGTGAATTCGGAGAGTTAAATGGGTCTAACAGCAAGCGACGAGATTGGGTAAAAGCCTTAGTATAAATAAATAATGCCTAGCAAGTAAGCGAACTCGGAGAAAGCATGCAATATTTGGTTCGAACGAGTTACAATGAGTTGAATAAGGGGTAAGGCATACATCGAATAGGGATTCGGGGCAATTAGAATTGATATCATGGTCGAAAAAACTTAGAGGATTGTACGAGCGATTTTGAGTTGAAACAAGCGAATTAAAAACTTGAGTTGAGATTGAATAATCTGAGATGCGATTGGAATGAGTGCAATTGGAAAATAATGGCACGAACGAATGATAGCGTGCATGGAAAATTTGGATTTGAGTAGGATATCGCTCGATAGAGTTCGGTTTAAGTACGAATACGATGATTTCAAATTTTGGTAGATTTTAGACCATAACAATGGTTGGAAGATAGTATGGATTGATTCAAGTTAGTAAATTTATGATTTGGATGGATCGAGTTAAGCGGTAACAGATTTGGCTTGGAGTTTGGAAGGATGATCTTGAAATCAAGTTCGGAAAGATAACATTCGAAATCTGTCCCAGCGAGAATGATTATCTTACGGAAGCGCCGGCGTGGTAATTTCACGTACGTCGGGGATAATTGAACTCAAAGGAAATATGTTTGGTGATTATTCCAAACGAACTCGATGAATGGAACGTATCAAATGGGATAGATTGGGTTTGGGATTTGAACTTAGTTGTTTGTGGAATGCTAAGAGTAGACTAAGAAACGATCAAATGGTAATATTGAAGTTGGACGGTTTGGTTAGGCAAACTTGGATGGCGGTAAGAACGGTTGTTAGAAGAACATGGCTTGGTGGATCAATATACAACTTAGGATAAAACGAAAGATGACGATAAGGTGTCTGTTCATTCGATGATAACCATAACGATTGACCTTCTTGTCTTGTGCGAGTACGACTTCTTGCTCGCACATGCGTCACGTCCGGATTAGGACGATCATCCGCGGGAGCGTTGGCGTGGTGATATCACGTCCGATGGGGATGATTGAACTTGCGGGAGACCGGAATATGACAATTGAAGGATCATTTTGACTTGTGGCTCGATACGATAAGACAAGTCTCAGAATTTAAATGAATCCAAGAATTTTTTTTTGGTGAGGAGTTAGTCTAGAAACGTGAAGTAAGAGATGTTGAACAATTTTATGAACGGATACGTAGATTATGCTGGACGACTTAGAGTTTATGATATACATCGATAATTTATAATGGAATGGTGGCTTAGTGATACAGGCATAGAAAAGGATGGATTGGTGAATTCTATCAAATGTGATGATAGAGATAGTGTGTGTACGAATCGATGGGTTAGACCTGCAACATGGGCGTATCATGGGTTCGGTTAAACGAGCGTGTTGGTGTGATAGGATGATCTGTGCTCGATGTTTAGAAATCTGAGTAAAACGAGCTTGGGTAGAATACCCGTGTAAAGGAACAATGGTTTCACCTTAGGGTGTTTGGGGCGAGCGTTGTGCAACGCGGTTGCACGATGAGTCGTAAACTTGAACTGTACCTATGACTTTATGAGCTGACCTAGTGGCTAGGCAGACGACCCTATGCCTTGAGTTAAACTGGAGTGGCTGACTTCAGAGTATCGTTCGGGAAGAATGATAGAACTGGGGCAACGAGACTTAGAGTTAGGATTTGGAATTGGGAATATACACTAGCAACGTTCGCGTTGAAACAAACACAATACGAGATAGGACTCGGGTAATAATTGATTTGGTCGGATCGGTTATACGACGGTGAGGAATAAGATGGTATTAGAGAATTGATGGACGAAACTCTTACGATTGAATTGGTGATATTGAAGATAAGTTGGCATGATGAGTTGGATCGTTGCTTGGAAGATGTGCGTTGCTACTAGTAATGCTAAACTTAAATTTGGATGAGATTGGAGTAGACGATAACTAAATCGAACCAGAGTTCGGTTATTCGTATAGCAGATCGATCTGCGTTTCGAAAGACTTTTATGAGTAGCTTTTCAGACTTAGCTGTCACTAAGCTTGGTTGAAATACACATATTTGGGGGACGCCTTGAATATGGGTACGATCCAGACTTAGCGATATGCATAACTCGGATGCAGCTACAAAGGGAAATGTTCGGATTCACATGGATGAGTATGGCAACTGAAATAGGTTAGCCTCAACCTAAACTATCATAAAAGGATAGATTGTATCGTTCCCCTTGCTACCGATATAGTTTTGCGGTAAGGCGTAGTACAAGACTGAGTTTGGGAATGCTATAGTTGTACGAAGGGATCATTCAGATAGAATGATTAATCACTCGTACGAACGGAACGAGTAAAACGAATAGGAAGTTAAGTTCGATTAAACCAAAGACTGGAAGGATTAGAGCGTACCCCAGGTGGGTGAGTTAGCTCTCTGCTAAGGCGCAATATAGACTGAGTCAGAAAAACGTAGGTGATTGGGAGCAATTTACTTAGAGAGATTGGACGGTGACTCAGAGAGATTTAACGCAAACGAGATTGGAAAATTAGCCGAGATTCAAACTTTTGGGTTTAGGCGTAACGATGGGTTTCGATAGGCGGCGTCAAGTAAACTGTCAATAGGCTCAAATGCGTTGGGTTCCTATGGAAGATAACAAGTTGGGCAAGACCACCCAATTATGAGTTGTAAGTGCCCATTGAGTTATAGAATACAATGTACTTGGGTATTACAGCCCTGCACCAGGTGCAGTAGATTTGAGTATGGAGTGCAACGATTGAGTTGAGTATAGCTCGATAGCATTTAACGATAGAGTCGTTCGATGGGGATTGGCTAAGCATGCGCGTAACTTATGGTAAGAAATAAATTAAAGCATTAATGATACAGTCCTTGAAGGTTAGACGAGATATATATAGTTGGTTTAGAAGTTGTGCGATAGTACGAGTTGCGCTCAGGAAGTCTCGAGGACGAGACTTGTTCTGAGTGGTGTATGATGTAACGACCCGCTCCGCTCAACCCGGAGGGCCGATTCAAACGACATAAGTGTAGCTATTCAACCCGCCTTGCTCAGCGAGATGGCTCGCTCGATGCAAAGGCATTCATGCTGGGATCTTAGTTGGAGTCAGACCTAGGCTATCAGAGGCGCGTCCGGAGTCTCGCTCGACCGATGCAACATATCGCTAAGGTGGGTGGCCCCGGTGAACCTGTCTCTACTTAGCTGCACACTAAAAAATGAATGTTACATGCTAGTTTATATGCGATAACCTTTGCATGCTAATAAAAGAGATGAACGCACATAGCTAAGGGGATAACCCCGCCTTATCATTGTATAGAACATGGAGATTTTACTTGCTATTTGCGTAGTCGGGATTGTTGAGTTAGAATATAGTAATTTCCTTCATATATGCTATAAATAGTGTGAGTTCATACTGAGGCGTTGCACCGCACGGAACATGACACGGGATAGAGTAAAATCAGGTTGCATGCATAGACGAGAAAGGCTATCAATTAGTCGTTCCAAGTCAGGAGATGGAGGGAAAGGAAGGTACTCGAGATATGCAGATCACCGAGGCAGTCTCTAATCAGGGAGCTGCGTAAAGAAGAAAAGATCCGAGTGTAGTCCTCGCCTAAGATAGATCCGAGGGTTGTCCTCGGATAGGATTAGAATGTGGGAGAGTAGTTGCATGGTCACGGACAACTGGTTGTGCACCAGGTAGAGAGAGTCCTCGACACGATTACTGAGGCATCTGAATCATGTCAGCCCGGGAGGACAGTGCCAGTGTAGTCTTGGCAATACACTAGCTGATGACTAGCGGGCGAGAGCGGGAAATCCAGCAAGGCTTGCTACCGACCTGGATGGGCGCCGACTCGTTAGACGGCTAGGAGGCCCAGCAAGGCTAGCAACCGAGCTGGGAAAACGGTCGTCCATCGCAGATTATGTCCAATATGGCTAGCAGAGCCAGTGACCTTCATATAGATAAGTCATGTTTGCATAGCAGCTATCCGTATTGAATAAAGGAGAAACGGGAAGGAGTGCGTTTGCACGATATTTTGCATAAGTAGAATGGATGCACGGTATCACATATAGTTCTAGTAAAAATAGGTCTTGTGAGGCAGAGGCACGGCATAACACTTGGGTTTTATAGTTGCTTCTTGTTATTCCGTAGTTCATTGTTTATATTGCTGCATATGACAGGGAAGGCCGAATGGTAAGAAATGGTAAGGAGAACTCAATTGTTCATTATTATGACACTCTTGAGCAGACACGAAGATTACTTTCTTTATATTGCCATGTAACTGATCCTAAGGCAAAAGAATAGAAAGACAACAAAACCAGTCGGTGCACATAACTAATGAACGTGCTTATTTTATGGCGTGGGCGAGAGGCCTCCCTACCAGTGCATTCAATGTACTGATACCCAACCAGTCTGCATGCAGGGTGCAGGGGGAACTCGTACGCATTCGGAGATTGCTTAACAAAATGAGGCGCCGGACAGCACTTGGCGTCTTGGAGCGTGGCGCACTGACCTGGAGCTCGCATATATGATGTAACACCCCATTCCGCTCAAGCGGACTGCCATTTCAAACGGTAATGGTGCAGCTGTCTCGACCCACCTTGCCTCAAACGAGAAGCAAAAGATATCCAGACTTGTCCCTACAGGAATTCAGCTTAGGCTTTCAGAGACTCGCTCAGACATATCGCTCTACCGAGGCGAATCATCGCTAAGGTGGGTGGCTACGGTGAACTTGTCTTTGCTTAGCCAGCACACATAAAATCTGGAATGTTCATGCTAGTCGCTAGGTGATTCACCCCCTGCATGCTAATAAGAATCCAACGCACCTAGCTAAGGGAATAATCCCAACTTGTATTGCTTATGTTAGAATATGGAAATTGAAATACTGCTTATATTCAGACCCTCGCATGCTAAGTCCCAAACGATTTCACCTCTTGGCTTACCTTCGGGTCCGAGCAAAACGTGTTTACTTATGTTCCTTAGAACGCATGCTTGTCTGCTTGTAATGTTGCCATGTTTTCATCCAAACCCCGGGAGACTACTATGTAGTCGTTCCGTGCCTGAATGAACCTGCAAGTATCCGGGACCGTTGGGTCTCCAAGGCAATCCCCGAACCAGGGGCACGCATCAGGGTAATAAATACTGAACGTGAATCCAATAACGTGACAACTGAATGATAATCACATCAAGTTTATATCTGAACGAGAATCACATCTTGTAACGAACGAATCTCAGCTCTTAGAGCAAACGCTCGTTCAGATCACGAATCATGGATTATCATTCAAGTTGTGGATTGAAACTGACCCTGATCTGCATGTCGCGGACAACTCGACAACGAGGCACCGTTCCACGGGCGGTCACCGGGGCACTGGGACCGACCCGATCTGGATGGAACATAACGTAATAGTCGCTCACGTGATTGACGGGATGGTTTGCAGTGCCTCACGTGCTTTCGTTGCATTCTCTACCCCGCCAATTGACTATGGTCCTTTATGGCTATGTCAGCGACTAACGTTCATATAGATAAGTCATCCTCGCTTAGCGGCTACCCGCATGCGAGTCATTGCATCGCATCAAGAAACAACTGAACACCTGAACGATCATGTTAAAATGACCCTCGTGTTTGCATATGCTTTGCCTCCTGAATGCTTATACTTGTCGTGCTTGAATTAACAATGTTGCTTGAATGTTTGCCTTGGACATGGAAGGAGATGGTAAGTTGGTAAGTCTCGCCATGTTTCCTCTCATGTTGTACGGCGCACTGCCCGACACGTTAGGCTATTCAATATTTGCATGAAACTGATCCTAAGGCAACTAGAAAGACAACTTAATAGTTGGTGCACGGAACTTATATTACGTGTTTGGATTTGTCGAGCGGGCGAGTAGCTTCCCCACCAGTGCATTCAATGTACTAATAATCTACCAGTTTGTATGCATGGTGCGGGAGAACCTCGTTCGGTGCGGATGCCTCCAACGTGCGTGCTAAGGCCAGGAGTTCCCTCTGAAGCCTTGCAACGGTGCGTCCGGAACAGAAGCACATATACAAGACATAATATTGGAACATAGCCCGAACTCGCCTGAATATTGGCTCTACAATCATTCCACAATTGCGAGCCATTTGGCACGCTTTTACTGTTTCAGAGAGAGAGGCTTGAGCGACTTATAATCTTTGCTATACGCCGCCTGTAACACATGTTTATATCAATAAAGAGTTGCTTTACTTCAACTTGTGTTCCAATGCTTCCGCTATATTGTCGACTCAGTGAACCTGTTACCGAATTGCTATGCGTTCATGACTCCGCTGCACTCGGACAATCTGTGCGACTCTGTGGCTTAGAACTCTTACCGCCAGCCAATGAATCATGGCCTTGCACGGGCACGGTTCACGCTCGTGCGGCATCACGTCCGGATGGGTCAAGTGATCGTTCCGCGGGAGCGCTGGCGAGGGTGATTCCCGCCTAGCGGGAACGGCCGATTGCCTGCGGGAGATCGGGGCGTGACATAGTGGTATCAGAGCCTGGCTTCTACTCCTTTGGCCTTCAATTCGATTATCTCAGTTTGGAAAGCTCGTTCGTGGGTTATGTGCACGCTCTCTCTCAAAGCCTCGATGGGATGTTCCAACAATAAGTCTAAATACTTTCAAAAATGTGTTTTGAATGATATGATATGATTGCTTGTCTGGTTGTATGCTGCGAGTGGCCTTTGTGCCAACCTGTGCAAACCCTTGAGAGTATCGCTAGTAGCTTGTCCAATTTTACTAACTCTAAGTTTGGTTGAATGCATCTATTCGAGGGACGCCTTGAACTAGTGCACCATCCAAGACTTAAGAAAAGGTGAAACTCGAGTGCTAAGACTTCGCTATCACTAAGCTGGTTGACGTGTTCATGCTAGAAGTGCACTTCGAAAGTGCGCACAATCCAGTCTAAGCGATATGCTAATTTCGATGCTTGTGCAAGTGAATATCCAAATGAACAAGTAAAATGACTTGTCTAGGATTGCCTCAATCCTAGATCACTGCTTGTCCTTAGTAAGTCTCGAGGACGAGACTTTTTCTAAGTTGGGTAGGATGTAATACCCCGTTCTGCTCAAGCGGACTGCCATTTCAAACGGCAATAGTGCAGCTGTCTCGACCCGCCTTGCCTCAAACGAGAAGCAAAAGATATCCAGACTTGTCCATACAGGAATTTAGCTTAGGCTTTCAGAGACTCGCTCAGACATATCGCTCTACCGAGGCGAATCATCGCTAAGGTGGGTGGCTACGGTGAACTTGTCTTTGCTTAGCCAGCACACAAAAAATCTGGAATGTTCAAGCTAGTCGCTAGGTGATTCACCCCCTGCATGCTAATAAGAATCCAACGCACCTAGCTAAGGGAATAATCCCAACTTGTATTGCTTATGTTAGAACATGGAAATTGAAATACTGCTTATATTCAGACCCTCGCATGCTAAGTCCCAAACGGCTTCACCTCTCGGCTTACCTTCGGGTCCGAGCAAAACGTGTTTACTTATGTTCCTTAGAAACGCATGCTTGTCTGCTTTTAATGTTGCCATGTTTTCATCCAAACCCCGGGAGACAAATACGTAGTCGTTCCGTGCCTGAATGAACCTGCAAGTATCCGGGACCGTTGGGTCTCCAAGGCAATCCCCGAACCAGGGGCACGCATCAGGGTAATAAATACTAAACGTGAATCCAATAACGTGACAACTGAATGATAATCACATCAAGTTTATATCTGAACGAGAATCACGTCTTGTAACGAACAAATCTCAGCTCTTGGAGCAAACGCTCGTTCAGATCACGAATCATGGATTATCATTCAAGTTGTGGATTGAAACTGACCCTGACCTGCATGTCGCGGACAACTCGACAACGAGGCACCGTTCCACGGGCGGTCACCGGGGCACTGGGACTGACCCATTCCGGATGGAACATAACGTAATAGTCGCTCACGTGATTGACGGGATGGTTTACAGTGCCTCACGTACTTTCATTGCATTCTCTACCCCGCCAATTGACTATGGTCCTTTATGGCTATGCCAGCGACTAACGTTCATATAGATATGTCATCCTCGCTTAGCGGCTACCCACGTGCGAGTCATTGCATCGCATCAAGAAATAACTGAACACCTGAACGATCATGTTAAAATGACCCTCGTGTTTGCATATGCTTTGCCTCCTGAATGCTTATACTTGTCGTGCTTGAATTAACAATGTTGCCTGAATGTTTGCCTTGGACAGGGAAGGAGATGGTAAGTTGGTAAGTCTCGCCGTGTTTCCTCTCATGTTGCACGACGCACTGCCCGACACGTTAGGCTATTCAATATTTGCATGAAACTGATCCTAAGGCAACTAGAAAGACAACTTAATAGTTGGTGCACGGAACTTATATTACATGTTTGGATTTGTTGAGTGGGCGAGTAGCTTCCCCACCAGTGCATTCAATGTACTGATAATCCAACAGTTTGTATGCAGGGTGCGGGAGAACCTCGTTCGGTGCTGATGCCTCCAACGTGCGTGCTAAGGCTAGGAGTTCCCTCTGAAGCCTTGCAACGGTGCATCCAGAACAGAAGCACATATACAAGACATAATATTGGAACATAGCCCGAACTCGCCTGAACATCGCCTCTACAATCATTCTATAATTGCGAGCCATTTGGCACGCTTTTACTGTTTCAGAGAGAGAGGCTTGAGCGACTTGTAATCTCGGCTATACGCCGCCTGTAACAAATGTTTATATCAATAAAAGAGTTGCTTTACTTCAACTTGTGTTCCAATGCTTCCGCTATATTGTCGACTCAGTAAACCTGTTACCGAATCGCTATGCGTTCATGACTCCGCTGCACTCGGATAATCTGTGCGACTCTGTGGCTTAGAACTCTTACTGCTAGCCAATGAATCACGGCTTTGCACGGGCGCGGTTCACGCTCGTGCGACATCATGTCCGGATGGGTCAAGCGATCGTTCCGCGGAAGCGCTGGCGAGGGTGATTCCCGCCTAGCGGGAACGGCCGATTGCCTGCGGGAGATTGGGGCGTGACATATGAGACATAATGTATCTGAACATCATCATCCAGATCGTTGTATTGGTTCTAAGCCTAAGGGCATATTCATTGTAAGAGAGAGAGAGAGAGCATGAGCGACTTGTAATCTTGGCCTAGCGCCGCTTGTAACCTTTACTTCATATCAATAAAGAGCTTGATTGGATTCAATACTTGTGTTTATTTTATGTTTCTGCTATGTCGACTCTGTGAACTAGTTATCAACGGTCGTTTCGGCATTTGCCTTGCGCGGGCACAACCCCAGGCTCTCGCGCATCGTGTCCCGATGGAAACGTACGTCCCGCGGGAGCACTGGCGCGGTGATTCGAGCTTAGCGGGGACGGCCGATTCCAGTGGGAGATCGGGGCGTGACAGCTGATGCTCTTCACTACTTGCTGCTGCTGCTCTTCACTACGTGCTGCTGCTGCTTTTCACTGTGTGCTGCTGCTGCTCTTCTCTACATTGTTGTTGCAGCTGCTCTTCCCTACGTGCAACAAGTGCACGACCAGAGTTCCCTCCTCTACCTTTCCTCACTAACACAATCACACAAACACATACGCACACACACACACACACAAACATACTATAACTCCTATATACATATATATATAAATATGTATATATATATATATATATATATATATATATATATATATATATATATATCATATCATATCATATAATAACTACCATTACAATACTCTAAAAGTTATAACCAAGGTAAATTGAATTAGAATGCAAAGTATCAAACACGTGGAGTGTACCGCACCCGTATCACACTCAATCTATGATACGCTTGTGATATACTACCAAACGTATTCTGAAGGACAAGCAATTCTAGAATCATAATTAGAAGTACTACGAAGAGCTAGCTACTCAACTACGTACCCGTGTCTAAATATGACATACTCAAACCCCCGTGTCGGAAGAAAACCCCCAAATTAACCCATATCGGCAAATTGTCATGATACGGCATACACGTATCCAATTGTGGACATGAAACTAGCCTCATACAATCAAACACATGTCAATTTTGTCTAATTGATCTATTAACAAATTCAAGATGTGCCAATATCGAAATTTCCCCAAAATTGACACAAAATACCATATAACTTCCTTCATAGGCCTCCTATTAACCTAATTCCACTTTCTATGGGTAGCCTTAGTACATGGAAGTGTTTCTAGTAATTAATTTATAGATTTATAATATAATTAGAGAAGAAAAACTCAGTTATACCTATTAGGAGATGGATTCCCAATGCAATTCTCCAAATGAGTGTCAAGAGCCTTCAACTTGTGCTCCTTCCTCCTCCTTGTAGATCCTTATCTCCTCCTTGTTCCAATGGCCTCCAATGGTGAGTAGAGAAGAAATTAGGAAGAAATTTGTGTAGGGATTGGTATAGGGATGAAGGAATTTTGATGAGGGAAATTCTAGATCTAGAAATGAAATTAATGGATGAAGAGAGAGAGAGTCTCTCTCCTATCCCCTTGTGGCCGGCCTTGTCCCCTTCTCCAAGTCACTATAAAAAGTCTACAATACCAATTGGGGCTTATCATAAAGGAATTAATTAAGGAAGGAAGGAAGGTTCTAATCTAATTGGTTTAACTAATTAATCTATCCTCCTAATGAATGGGGTTGTTATTGGGCTCAAATCTAACTATTATTAAATGGTTGTCCATGAGTCTAGTCTAATCTAGCTAGGTCCACTAACACAAGTCCAAAAACAAATATAACTTCTAATAATAAATAAATAATATAATAAATAACTATTCAACAAGCACATAAATTAATTAATTATGAAATGACCAAAATATCCCTCCCTAGAAAATATGGTAGTGACATATACTGTCACTAGTACACGTGTGCACACCATTGTAGCAATACCCACATCCTACTACTGCTTACGACCTTTAAGCCTACAAATTTGAAGTCCATACTTACTGATACTGCAATGTACACTTGCCTGCAGTATGACAGTGCACAAGTGTGCCTGCAAGCCCTTAGGTATACCAGAGACGTCCTCCTTTCACTTGTTGTACATAGCAACACCCATTACAGGCTACTGATGCTACCTCTTCATTCCAACCCACAGCAGTGCATGCTAGTGCACTGCCCATTCCCACCAATTGTTACACTCGAGCCTCATCATCTTACCCGTGCACACTCTCCTAAGCTGATACACCTAACAACCCACACAAGTTTATACTCTAACCCTTAGCAATACACAAAATTTCCTTCCTGTGTGCACATTATTGCAGATTGTCCTTGATTTAACCTGAATCCAAGCCTACCTCCCTCTCCACACTGCCACCAGGCCCTCAACTTCACCCCTCACTGAACTACTCTCACAGTACACTCAAGGATATACCTAAACACATACTCAATTACTCCATTCAGTCCATATACCTATTTTTTATTGATAAGAGGATACCCTCCCCTTCTCCACACACAACACAATTCACTGAATGCATATCATCACTATATATATATATATATATATAATTTTGTCATATACCTATATATATATCACACACACACACACACTAGCATTAAATCAAATACCTCATGAGCACTATTATACACTCCCAAGTATCTCAATAGGATACACCTATGATAATAACACCAATCACCTTCAACTACCATGATACAACCCCCAATAACCATGAAATACATAATATAACCTAAATTATGATATATGATTATTATAATAACTGAATTTAATGCTAATAACATGGAATTAGTCTATAAATACACAATATAAGGGAAAATACCAAATCTACACTACGTACCATGAAGTATCGTGATACAGGCTCTCCGTATCTAATTATGTATATGTATCTAGCCTCACTACTCTAATATAAGCCTAAATAGATCTACTAAACCTAATAACAAACACTTGGTGCTCCAATCTCGGATTTCCACAAAATTGGGTACCAAACTCAAGATAAAAGTCACAATTAGGAGAATTAGAAGTCAAAACTTCTTCATATGGGTAGTCCTAATGTATGGGTAGGTTCCTAATGATTAAATACAACAATTAGAACCTAATTAGAGAGAATCTCATAATTTACCTATTAGGAGATGGATTCCTAATGTAAATTCAAGTGGACACAATTTGGACTCCAACTTCTTGTCCAAAGCCTTCATCTCCAAGTGCTCTTGCCAACCTCAAGCTTCTAGTCTCCTTAGATGGTGAGGATGGGAGAATTTGGAAAGAATTTATGAAGAATTTGGTGGAGGAATTGAGTTGGGAAAGAAAACAAATAGGAAATAAAATGGAATAAACAATGAGAGGAGAGAGATGGTCTCTCCCTACAATTAGGGCTGGCCATATATGCCCCTCCTCCATGCAATATAATATGACTACAATATCCCTATTGGGTTGTCATGAAGAGAACTTTAATTAATGAGGATTCTATTCCAAATGTAGGTTTAGTCTAATCTATAATTAAAGTGAATGGTAAACTAATCTAGTCTAATTAGGCAAGTACAAACTAATTGGTTAAGTTGTCATGTCAAGTTGGTTAGGTCCACTAGGGTTATGTCTAATCAAATAGTCCAAGCTACCAACCAATAATAATATTAGTTACCAATACATAACATGCACATTATTAAATAAACTATAATAACAATATCTATATAAATACAAAATAATAAATTTATCCATATTCTAGAAATGTGGTAGTTACAACACAACACCAAATACCACTCATATGACAAATTATACCTTCTTTAACCCCTTAATTAACCTAATTTCAGATTTACCCTATTTGGTATATTTCTCTCACCTCAACCCTTCATTCCACATTAAATATAACCTATTTCTAGCCACACCAATGTGTGGGATGATGAGACCCTCCTCCTTCCTTGTACACTCCACCATCTCCTCCCATTTAATGTGAAAACCTAGGAATAACCCCTACACTCAATATTCCCTTTACCATTAATTTATTTTACCTCATATTTAATTAATCCCTCTCCTAAACTCCACCTTACCCCTATGTGGTGGGCCAAGAGGAACCCCACCCCTCTTTTTCTTCAGTTCTACTTCTCTACCTTATTTGCACCTCTTCATTTGCAATTCTACTTTTTTACTTCTCATTTCCTTAAACTACCAACAACATCATTAATCTCCTCCTCCTACTCCTCCTTCCACCCTACTATCACCATCACCACCACCCTCACGACCACCTTCCCCCACCCCAACTGCTGCTGACCTTGTTGTGACTGCTGCTGAACTTGCTTCGACTGCTGCGTTTGCTGCTGTAGCTGCTGCCACTATTGTAGCTATTGTAGTTGCTTCTTATACTGTTGCCCTCCTTCTTCTCCTCCATCTTGAGCTCAAGGATACTTCGACCACCTCCTACTCGATTCCTCTTCCCATTGTACCTAGGTAAATATTCACCTATCTCTTCTTTATCCCTCTTCTTTAACTTAAGTGTTTATATGCATGTTGATATCTTATTTATCTTCTTGATTTTCTTGTGTATACATAAACTTCATGCTTAAACTCTTGTTCTCTTCCAAATATATTTATATATATTTATTTATGATCTTCAAGTTTTGTTCATCATCATACATGAAATATGAATAGTTGTTATATGCAACCAACTTCATCATATGGCATTTGCATATTTAACCTCAACCCTAGCACTTATTCTACCAAAGTAACTCTTAACTTCACTTATAATTATATTCAGAATATTATTTAAGTTAGAATATTATTGAAATGGTGATTTAATGCATGGATTGAGGTTGTACTTGTTATCCTATTAATTATGGTTATTACCTAGGGTTGCACTAGTTAAGATTTGTACATATAATATGCCATGATAGAAAGTGCCATTTCCATGTTTAGGTTAGAATCTTGTGTATATATTTGTTTAATGCAAATGGAATGAGAGTTTGCATGTTGTCACGCTAGGGATGTCATGGTAAAATGTGTAGGTTTGATTGAGGTAGTGTACACTTGTTTATTGTCGATAGTTCAAATATATTAGTGAATGATGATAATTTTTATATATAAATGAGAGACCCTAACCTAGTAACTAGTGCACATATTTAGAGTTGCACGATTCATGAATTGTAGATGACAACTAGTAGGTAGTTAGCAACTTTGACTTGCTTTGTACAAGTGTTAGAGGATAATTTTATATGTATGTGCATGGAGACCTAGAGGGGTATTATTACTAAACTTGTGCTGGGAATGCAACTTAGCAATTCCCATGACCTAGAATAACGATGTGCTAGTTGTGTTGTTTGTGTGTGTTTAATGTGTTTAGTGTAATGTCTAATTTAATATTATTATATTAGGCTTATTGGATCGTATGAGCGTGGATACCGGAGCAAGTTCTCTTTACTTGCAGATTGGAGACTCATGCAAATATACCTTGCCTTAATTACTATTTAATTCAAGTTATTATATGTTGCATAAGTTGTTGCTTCAATTATTATATATAACTGTGCGCGTCCTAGGATGACTTGGGTGCAGTCGATGAATAAGTCGATGAGTAGTGTAGCGACTTAGACTTTAGAAGACTCACCTAATGTTTGTGGAGGTATTCTAATATCTTCCAAGACCCTGTCACACATTACCCACGTCATGATGATAAACTCATGTTGGGATGCGAGTTGGCGTATCCGACTAGCTATCGGTACGTGCGACACGCATCACGGTTAGTACGTAGTCATGTTAATTCTAGCTACTTGTGACCTGACATATTAGTTACGAAGTGTGCATGTCGTATATTTGACTTGTACATTTGCATTGGGCGGGAAGGACAACTGGTAGGTATATGGAACACACATATTGGTAATTGTAGTATCCAGCGAAACTACAGAACTAATGACCCTCTTTACTCAGATATCGAATTCTATAAAGCGTTATGGTTTTATATATTCAGATGACATATTCTAAGGAGCGTTATGGTTTTATATATTCTAATATCTTCGCAGTTGGGTAAGGCATATAGGCCTTTGCAACCCATATCCTGCTGGTCTTTAGTTGCTGAGCACTCTACATATTAGAAGAGGCTGCCGCTTAAGAAGTGGATGCATAATCATCAATCCCAGCGGTAGCGAGAGAGACGGGGAGCGCGTGCTCCGTAGTTGGGTTAGGCACCACAGTCTTTGTAACCCATGTCTTGCGGGTCTTATTAGACTTTGCCAGCCTTGGAGAAGCGCCACCCTCAGATAGCATTTGCTCAAAGGCTTGTTAGTCAAAGCATATAATATGCATCCTCTTGGACGAACCCAGCTTTGATGCGTCAGACTACGTCACGACCATCTCATCAGAGTAGAAGGAAGTCCCCAGCAGAGTCGCCACTTGTTCGCCATTAATGTAGGTTTGAGAAACGTTCATTTAATAACCAACAAAAAGGGTACAAAGAGATCCTAGACATACAATCTAAGTACAATATTTTTTTATCTGGGTAGTATGACGATGGAGATCGAGTACTTCAGCGAATCTTTTACTCCATTGACGGTCTGACAAGTGAATGAGGGATTCTCTCTTCTCTTCTCTTTTCTATGTCTTGAGCTTGTATGCACGTACTGTCACGACCCGCATCCAAAAAATCGGGCATGAGTCGTGGGTACGTCCAGCCTACTCCGCAGCATCGGCAGTAGAACGATGTCTAGGTCAACTATCTAGATAACAATCTCACACAATCAATATATAAACCTATCAAGATCTCAACTCCAAACGGAGGAGCAATATCATAATGATAATCACAATGTACTCAATCACAAATCTAAGCACGATAAGATAACACAGAAAACTAACAGCTATAAAGTCTAACCAACAACTACTACAACAACCACAACATCAATAATAATAATACAACCTCCAAAATCATATACAATACAAGGTCTCAATCCAAAACCGGAGACAAATCCGGTGCTAAAAGCTAATAAAAACAATAACAAGGTCCTAGTGATCCCGGCTACCAACCCGAAAATCACCCCTAAACTAGAGGGTCCCTGTCTGCACCATCGCCAGGCTCAGGTCCATAAAACGTTGGACACCACTCCTCCGGATACTCTGGAAAAAATATGTCCAGTCAGGACTGGAGCAAGTACATCTCTAACAGCAGTTCCAGTTAAATGATAAAAACTATAAAATAGATATAGCAAGTAGCAAGAAGAATAAATTAAGTATGAGACAAAAAATATATATCACTGGTGCATAAAGGTAAAGATGCAGGAATATCAGAAACAAGATAGTAATGACTGCAAGATACATGAAATCTACATTAAGAGTAAGTCTGTGCACATGAACGTGTAGTGAGTCCAGCACGAAATACAGGTAGTGAGTCAAGTCCAGAAACATGTAAGTGAGACCAACAAGAATGCAAGTGAGTCCAGACTATAAAGAATAAACTCGGTGTCTTTGAAATACTTGTTTCGACATGTAAACGGCTAGGGGTAAATACGGCTCACCGCACACTGGGTGCGCGACTGCTATCATTCCAAATTAGACAAGATGGAGTGATTCCTGATGATTCCAGATGGGAATGTTTACATGTCTACTCGAGTATTTCCTCGCCCCGACTAATACAAGTGGATCCAAGACCCGACACGTAAATCAAGTATGAGTCCAGCCTAAAACATGAGTGATGTCTGTAGTGATGCCAGTAGTAATTCCAGAATAGAGGCCAGAAACATAAAATATACGTGTCACAAGTAAATGAATCCAGAAATACCAGTCAGTGTCTCGTGTTATGCCAGAATAATCAGATGATACTATACTAGAAGCTGAATCATAATAATCATCAGATAATGAAAACTATCAGAGAATGTACTCGCCTGACGTCCTGAGCAACTAGCGATCCGAACTGGTGTCGCAAGGACCTATTGCGAAAAGCAAGGTTAAACAGGTTTCTAATGAGTTAAACAGATATAAAATAACTAAAAATAGGGCTTCTAGGGTCGTTCTAGGTCAAACGGGTCAAACCGGGTCGTGAAATCTAGGTCAAAAGTCAACTCGGGGTCTAAAAAGTCAACTCTGGGTCAAAACTAGGTCAAAAGTTGACTTTGGCGGTCAACCGAGTCAACTACGGTCAAGTCTAGGTCAAACTAGGGTGCTCCTGAAATTTTAGGTCAAAACTAGATCATTAGGCTAATAAACCCTCAAACTCGCCTCTTGAGATACCGGGATACTCTCGGTATCCGATACCTCACCCTACGCTATACGCACCGCCTATACCCGCTAAAACCTATGCTAGCACACATAAATATATATACATGTACATATAAACCCATCTAAACTCAAACCTAGGCAATTGCTCAAAAACCCTGCTCGAAACTCAATACCTTGGATATCTCAAGGTATTGAGATACCTTGGTATCTCAAGGTATTGACGTATCGCCCAATACCCCTCTAACTAATTATCTAGTTAGCTATCTAGGCTTATAAATATATTCCTAGTTAATAACTAGGCTAATATATCAATATCTATCATATATTATACATATCTAAGTATCTATATATATATATAAACAAAGCACATACACACATACCCATATACCCATATATATATATATATATATATATACCCAACTCATAAATATATATATATATATATATATATATATATATATATATATATATATTATATATATATATATATATATATATATATATATATATATATATATATATACATATATAACTATATGTATATAGATATCTATATACTTAGATAGATATATATCTAATAACTAGCTATCTATCTATCCAACTACCTATCTATCTATCTATTACCTATCTATCTATCTATCTACCAATCTATTTATATATCTATCTCATATATCTATCTACCAATCTAACTATCTATCTATCTAGATATCTAACTATATCCATCTACCTATCTATCAATCTATCTAGTTATCTATATATCTATCTATCTAGCTATTTACCTATCTATCTATCTATTAGTCTATCTATCTATTTATCTAGTTAACTATCTATCTATCTATCTATCTATCTATCTATCTATCTATCTATCTATCTATCAACTTATCTATCTACCTAGTTATCTATCTTTCTAACAATCTATATATCTAACTAACTATAGATCTAGCTATCTATCTATCTATTATTACATAAACCCTCACTCTCCCTCGCTACATAGCCACTAGCCATGCGGCACTGCGCTCCCTGGCAACTACTGCTGCTAGCTGTACTGCTACTGCTGCTGCTTTAATGCTTGATGTTGCTGCTGTTCATGCTGCTGCTGCTGCTGCTTGTGGTGGCTGCTGCCCCACACAGCAGCTGCTGCTGCTGCTGTACATTCTGCTGTCCCCCCCCCTCATTCTCACACACACACACACGACCACATACAGACACACATATAGATACATATATATATATCTATATATATATATACAATCATACATATATATATATATATATACAATCTGATCATATAAATATTCTAACACACACACTCTAACATATAAATACACACACACACTTATGCATAAACACACACACACTTATATACACAAACACATATCTATATATATATATAAACACACATATATCTATATATATATATAAAAAACACATCTATATATATATATACACACACACTAATATATATATACATATACACACTCACACACTCAAACATATATATATATATATATATATATATATATATACCCTCACTCACTCACACACACTCACTCTCACACACCCTCACACACCCTCACACACACACTCTCACACACACTAACACACACTCTCACTAATACACAACCACACACACAAATATACATATATATATACACATACACACATACATATACATATACATATACACACACTCACAAACTCATATACATATATATATATATATATATATATATATATATATATATATATATATATATATATATATATATAAACACTCACTCACACTCATACACACACTCACCTACACATACACTAACACCAACACACACTCACACAAGCACTCACTAACACACTCACACAAGAACTCACTAACACACTCACACATACATAAAAACACATACATATATAAATATATATATATATAGGAACACACACACAAATATATATATATATATATATATATATATATATATACATATACATATATATAAGCACAACACACACACAACTCACAACACAACGCACACAACGCCCACCAACGCGCGCCCAACGACCCCGACACGCACAAACACCCATAAATATATAAAATATAACTCGAAAATTCTAGCACACACTCCCCGATGCTAACCCAACGCGCGCACAAGCCCAAAACTAGGAAACCGAGTCGAAATGGCCGTTCGGTCATTTCGACGAACATGCGGTGTGCGGTTCGGAAAACCTCCTGAAACGCACACCAAACCAACTCAAAATCGGCCCAAAATTTACCCACGGGTCCTAAACGATGTCTAAATCCTATAAAAAATGCTACCCCGTCGATTCTAGGCCGTGGCAAAAATGCGCACGCACTTAGAACCGACGACGACGAAAACTCCAAATTCGCCCGAAACGTCCGTTTCTCCGCGACACGGCTTCCCGTATCCGAACGGAGACACGCACTCACCCTCAAGACACCCGACAACGTCTACCTAGGTCCGTCTAACCTAGGGCATCACCTAAAATTGGGCCAATTTCGGATTTCACCTAAAATTGACACAAAATCTAGTGTTAAAGTCTCCAAACACTACCAAACTAGTTCCAACTTTCTCCCACGGGTAGCCTAAGGGTCTAGAAAGGTTCTAAACTATTAATTACACTATATAAGAATAATTACAAGGGAGAAAATTAGGGTTTACCTCTTGGGAGTTGGAATCCCAAGCCAAAATCTCCAAAAAGCTCCAAATCCACCAAACCAAGCTTCCAAGCTCCCAATCCAAGCTCCAACATCAAATCTAAGCTCTACCCACCTAGGTTAGGAAAGAATGTAGGGTTAGGATTTACATAAAGAAGAAGGAATGGAAGAAAGAAGGAAGAAAAATGAAGAGAACTTACTTGGAAGAAGGAAGGAAGTAGAAAGAAGAAGTGGAGAAGAAGAAGAAGTGAAGAAGAAGAAGAATATGAAGAAATGGGGGCTGGGCTGCTGGAAATGCACGGGTAGGGGCTGGGAATAGGGGCCACACACCTAATAAAGGGTTCCACTAATGACCAAAAGTCCAAAATGCCCTCCTAACTTGGGTTTTGTGTTTTGGGGTTCCAAAAGCACTCAAACTAACTCCAAATCTCTCCAACTAACCCACTAAAAATATAATAAATATTCTAAACCCAAAAATAAGTCTCACTAGGGTGTGGGCTGGGTCGGACATGGGTCCACTAGGGTCTGACATAGGTCCAGGCTAGTCAAAACCCTAAAACAATCAATTAAAAATAATACAATCACTAATTAAATATAAATACAATTAATTATAAATAATAAATAATTAACTAAATTAAAATAAAAAAATACCCGGCTCTGGAAATGGGGTGGTGACAAGCCTATCCTCTTTTGACAATTTTGTCCTCGAAATTTAAAGTCAATCACACTCCCTCTAGGTCAAACCCCCAATAATCACAGTCAAGAAATTCTACCTAAACAACATACAAGATCATGGTCCTACTGGTCGTGTTATCACAGTCTTAATCAGGGTCACTACACTATCTACCACAGCACAAAGAAAATCTAACAGGTACTAATGAAGCATACCACAAGGAATGGAAAAGGACAGGAAGAAGAACAAAGAGACAGACCTGCTAATCCGACACCCGTAGCATCGGCCTCCTCGACCGTCAACGCATAAGCCCTGTCCTGCTGGGGTGTATCCCTCTGCTGGTGTGGGGCATGATGCTGTGCCACAGGTGGCCTAGCTCCAACTATCTGATCCTGTGCTCCACCAAATGGAGGTGCAGTGGGGCAATCTCGTATCTGGTTAGCAGCGGATCCACAAAACAAACACACCTTCAGCCTCCTCCTACAAATATCCCAAGTGTGTCCTGCCTTCCTGCAGTAGGCACAAGTGGGCACCCTCTGATCCTGAGCCTGCTGCGCTGTCTTCTGCACATAGGGACGCTTAGCTGGTCCCGCACTGCCACTCGCACTGCCTTAATCATCCCTGTCTCTCTTGGACTTGAGCTCCAAGTCATCCTCTGCTCTCTGAGCGTCTCCTACTATCTGCTCGAAAGTCGCCTCGCGGTCGCTCCTGGTCAAAGACTTGACCGCCATGACCAAACCCTTGCGAAACTTCCTCGCCTTTGCTGCCTCACTCAAGCCATCTACAAATCTGCCCAGATGACAGAACTCTGCTGCGTACTCGTCCACCGTTATGCTCCCTTGGACAAGTGCCTCAAATTGGCTCTCCAAAGCACTGAGCGCCACATCTGGGAAAAACTTCTCTTTAAAAAGTCTCTTGAAAGCCTCCCAAGTAAGCCCTGGTGCCACGATCCTTGTATCTGTATGATACCATGTCAAAGCGAGGTCGAACATCTGACTGTCCGCTGCCTCTATCTGCATGCTGTTTGGAATCTGTGCCAGCCTGAAGATCCCCTCGATCTGCTCTATCCAGTCATCCGCGTACAGGATCCCTTCTGTACCACGGAACTCCTTAGGCCGCATCCTTTGGAATTCAATAATGCTATCTGGCCTTGGATGCTGAATCTGATCTGCCTGTGGCTGAATCTGTGCCACCCTGTCCACTGTCGTCATGGCCACCTGGTGGGCGTTATCAATGCCCAGCCTCATCACATCCACCTGACGGTGCTGCGCGTCCATCATCTCCCTGAAGAACGCAAACAACTGCGCGGCATCTATTGGTGCTGGAAGTGGTGGAGGAACCACCGGAACGACTGGGGTAGTCCTTGGATCGACAGGTGAAGGAGGATCCCCGAGAGAAGTAGATGCTCCCTCAACCGCAGAGTGGCAAGTGAAACGGTAGCAGCTGCCTGAATATGAGCTGGACGAGAGGTAGCAGACCTCTTAGTGGCAACTGCTAGGGCGGTACGATGAGATCGTGTCTTCGGAGGCATCCTGAACACAGATCAAAAGAAGTCAATACGGTGCAAGATACGATATCATCAAAGAAGGACAGTAATATTTTAAAAGAAAACAATTTCAGAATAATTAGATTAGAATTGTTCCTAGTCGTGATTGAGTACACCCTCATCCTAGATCCTATATCCTATAGCAGGCTCGCAGCAGTACATCTAAGTTGTTGTACCACCACGATATCGCACTAATTATAAATCGAGACCTGCATGGGCCGCCACCAAAAACGTGTCACGACCCGCACCCGAAAAATCGGGCATGAGTCGTGGGTACGTCCAGCCTACGCCGCAGCATCGGCGGTAGAACGCTGTCTAGATCAACTATCTAGATAACAATCTCACGCAATCAATATATAAACCTGTCAAGATCTCAACTCCAAACAGAGGAGCAATATCATAATGATAATCACAATGTACTCAATCACAAATCTAAGCACGATAAGATAACACAGAAAACTAACAGCTATAAAGTCTAACCAACAACTACTACAACAACCACAGCATCAATAATAATAATACAACCTTCAAAATCATATACAATATAAGGTCCCAATCCAAAACCGGAGACAAATCCGGTGCTAAAAGCTAATAAAAACAATAACAAGGTCCTAGTGATCCCGGCTACCAATCCGGAAATCACCCCTAAACTAGAGGGTCCCTGTCTGCACCATCGACAGGCTCAGGTCCATAAAACGTTGCACACCACTCCTCCGGATACTCTGGAAAAAATATGTCCAGTCAGGACTGGAGCAAGTACATCTCTAACAGCAGTTCCAGTTAAATGATAAAAACTATAAAACAGATATAGCAAGTAGCAAGAAGAATGAAATAAGTATGAGACAAGAAATATATATCACTGGTGCATAAAGGTAAAGATGCAGGAATATCAGAAACAAGATAGTAATGACTGCAAGATACAAGAAATCTACACTAAGAGTAAGTCTGTGCACATGAACGTGTAGTGAGTCCAGCATGAAATACATGTAGTGAGTCAAGTCCAAAATAGGTAAGTAAGACCAACAAGAATGCAAGTGAGTCCAGACTATAAAGAATAAACTCGGTGTCTTTGAAATACTTGTTTCGACATGTAAACGGCTAGGGGTAAGTATGGCTCACCGCGCACTCGGTGCGCGACTGCTATCATTCCCGATTAGACCAGAGGAAGTGATTCCTGATGATTCCAGATGGGAATGTTTACATGTCTACTCGAGTATTTTCCCGCCCCGACTAATACAAGTGGATCCAAGATCCGATACGTAAATCAAGTATGAGTCCAGCCTAAAACATGAGTGATGCCTGTAGTGATGCCCGTAGGTGATGCTAGTAGTGATTCTAGAATAGAGGCCAGAAACATGAAATATATGTGTCGCAAGTAAATGAATCTAGAAATACCAGTCAGTATCCCGTGTTGTGCCAGAATAATCAGATGATACTATACTAGAAGCTGAATCATAATAATCATCAGATAATGAAAACTATCAGAGAATGTACTCGCTTGACGTCCTGAGCAACTAGCGATCCGAACTGGTATCGCAAGGACCTATTGCGAAAAGCAAGGTTAAACAGGTTTCTAATGAGTTAAACAGATATGAAATAACTAAAAATAGGCTTCTAGGGTCGTTCTAGGTCAAACGGGTCAAACCGGCGAAATCTGGGTCAAAAGTCAACTCTGGGTCCAAAAAGTCAACTCTGGGTCAAAACTAGGTCAAAAGTTGACTTTGGCGGTCAACCGAGTCAACTACGGTCAAGTCTAGGTCAAACTAGGGTGCTCCTGAAATTCTAGGTCAAAACTAGATCATTAGGCTAATAAACCCTCAAACTCGCCTCCTTGAGATACCGGGATACCCTCGGTATCCGATACCTCACCCTACGCTATACGCCCCGCCTATACCCGCTAAAACCTATGCTAGCACGCATAAATATATACACATGTACATATAAATCTATCTCTAAACTCAAACCTAGGCAATTGCTCAAAAACTCCGCTCGAAACTCAATACCTTGGATATCTCAAGGTATTGAGATACCTTGGTATCTCAAGGTATTGAGGTATCGCCCAATACCCACCCCTCTAACTAATTATCTAGTTAGCTATCTAGGCTTATAAATATATTCCTAGTTAATAATCTAGGCTAATATATCTATATCTATCATATATTATACATATCTAAGTATCTATATATATATATATACATAGCACATACACACATACCCATATACCCATATATATATATATACCCAACTCATAAATATATATATATATATATCTATCTAGTATCTATACATATATATATAACTATATGTATATAGATATCTATACACTTAGATAGATATATATCTAATACCTAGCTATCTATCTATCCAACTACCTATCTATCTATCTATCTATCTATCTATTACCTATCTATCTATCTACCTATTTATTTATATATCTATCTCATATATCTATCTACCAATCTAACTATCTATCTATCTATCTAGATATCTAACTATACCCATCTACCTATCTATCAATCTATCTAGTTATCTATATATCTATCTATCTAGCTATTTACCTATCTATCTATCTATTAGTCTATCCATCTATTTATCTAGTTAACTATCTATCTATCTATCTATCTATCTATCTATCTATCAACTTATCTATCTACCTAGTTATCTATCTATCTAACAATCTATATATCTATCTAACTATAGATCTAGCTATCTATCTATCTATTACTACATAAACCCTCACTCTCCCTCGCTACCTAGCCACTACCCATGCGGCGCTGCGCTCCCTGGCAACTGTTGCTGCTAGCTGTACTGCTACTGCTGCTGCTTTAATGCTTGCTGCTGCTGCTGTTCATGCTGCTGCTGTGGTGGCTGCTGCCCCATACAGCAGCTGCTGCAGCTGCACACAGCAGCTGCTGCTGCTGCACACAGCAGCTGCTGTACATTCTGCTGTCCCCCCCCTCTCATTCTCACACACACACACGACCACATACAGACACACATATAGATACATATATATATCTATATATATATATATATACAATCATACATATATATATATATATATATATATATATATATATATATATATATATATAATCTATCATATAAAAATTCTAACACACACACTCTAACATATAAATACACACACACACTTATGCATAAACACACACACACTTATATACACAAACACATATCTATATATATATAAACACACATATATCTATATATATATATATATATATATATATAAACACACATCTATAATATATATATATATATACACACACTAATATATATATACATATACACACTCACACACTCAAACATATATATATATATATATATATATATATATATATATATATATATATATATATATATATATATATATATATATATACCCTCACTCACACAAAATTACTCTCACACACCCTCACACACACACACACTCTCACACACACTAACACACACTCTCACTAATACACAACCACACACACAAATATACATATATATATATATACACATACACACATACATATATATATATATACATATACACACACTCGCAAACTCATATATATATATATATATATATATATATATATATATATATATATATATATATATATATGTATATATATATATATATAAACACTCACACTCACACACACACTCACCTACACATACACTAACACCAACACACACTCACACAAGCACTCACTAACACACTCACACATACATAAAAACACATACATATAAAAAAATATATATATATAGGAACACACACACAAATATATATACATATATATATATATATATATATATATATATATAGATAAATATAAGCACAACACACACACGACTCACAACACAACGCACACAACGTCCACCAACGCGCGCCCAACGACCCCGACACGCACAAACACCCATAAATATATAAAATATAACCCGAGAATTCTAGCACACACTCTCCGATGCTAACCCAACGCGCGCACAAGCCCGAAACTAGAAAACCGAGTCGAAATGGCCGTTCGGTCATTTCGAAGAACACGCAGTGTGCGGTTCGGAAAACCTCCTGAAACGCACACCAAACCAACTCAGAATCGGCCAAAAATTTACCCACGGATCCTAAACGATGTCTAGATCCTAGAAAAAATATTACCCCACCGATTCTAGGCCCGTGGCAAAAAAGCGCACGCACTTAGAACCGGCGATGACAAAAACTCCAAATTTGCCCGAAATGCCCGTTTCTCTGCGACACGGCTTTCCGTGTCCGAACAGAGACACGCACTCACCCTCAAGACACCCGACAATGTCTACCTAGGTCTGTCTAACCTAGGGCATCACCTAAAATTGGGCCAATTTTGGATTTTACCCAAAATTGACATAAAACCTAGTGTTAAAGTCTCCAAACACTACCAAATTAGTTCCAACTTCCTTCCATGGGTAGCCTAAGGGTCTAAGAAGGTTCTAAACTATTAATTACACTATATGAGAATAATTACAAGAGGGAAAATTAGGGTTTACCTCTTGGGAGTTAGAATCCCAAGCCAAAATCTCCAAAAAGCTCCAAATCCACCAAACCAAGCTTCCAAGCTCCCAATCCAAGCTCCAATATCAAATCTAAGCTCTACCCATCTAGGTTGGGGAAGAATGTAGGGTTAGGGTTCACATAAAGAAGAAGGAATGGAAGAAAGAAGAAAGAAAAATGAAGAGAACTTACTTGAAAGAAGGAAGGAAGAAGAAAGAAGAAGTGGAGAAGAAGAAGAAGTGAAGAAGAAGAAGAATATAAAGAAATGGGGGCTGGGCTGCTGGAAATGCATGGTAGGGGCTGGGAATAGGGGCCACACACCTAATAAAGGGTTCCACTAATGACCAAAAGTCCAAAATGCCCTCCTAACTTGGGTTTTGTGTTTCGGGGTTCCAAAAGCACTCAAACTAACTCCAAATCTCTCCAACTATCCCACTAAAAATATAATAAATATTCTAAACCCAAAAATAAGTCTCACTAGGGTGTGGGCTGGGTCGGACATGGGTCCACTAGGGTCTGACATGGGTCCAGGCTAGCAAAAACCCTAAAATAATCAATTAAAAATAATACAATCACTAATTAAATATAAATACAATTAATTATAAATAATACATAATTAACTAAATTAAAATAAAAAAATACCCTGCTCTGGAAATGGGGTGGTGACAAGCCTATCCTTCTTAAAAAATTTCGTCCTCGAAATTTAAAGTCAATCACACTTCCTCTAGGTCAAACCCCCAACAATCACAGTCAAGAAATTCTACCTAAACAACATACAAGATCATGGTCCTACTGGTCGTATTATCACAGTCTTAATCAGGGTCACTACACTATCTACCACAGCACAAAGAAAATCTAATAGGTACTAATAAAGCACACCACAAGGAATGAAAAAGGACAGGAAGAAGAACAAAGAGACAGACCTGCTAACCCGACACCCGTAGCATCGGCCTCCTCGACCGTCAACGCATAAACCCTGCCCTGCTAGGGTGTATCCCTCTGCTGGTGCGGGGCATGATGCTGTGCCACAGGTGGCCTAGCTCTAACTCTCTGATCCTGTGCTCCACCAAATGGAGGTGCAGTGGGGCAATCTCGCATCTAGTGAGCAGCGGATCCACAAAACTAACACACCTTCAGCCTCCTCCTACAAACATCCCAAGTGTGTCCTGCCTTCCTGCAGTAGGCACAAGTGGGCACCCTCTGATCCTGACCCTACTGCGCTATCTTCTGCACATAGGGATGCTTAGCTGGTCCCGCACTGCCACTCGTACTGCCTGAATCATCCCTGCCTCTCTTGGACTTGAGCTCCAAGTCATCCTCTGCTCTCTGAGCGTCTCCTACTATCTGCTAGAAAGTCGCCTCGCGGTTGCTCCTGGTCAAAGACTTGACCGCCATGACCAAACCCTTACGAAACTTCCTCGCCTTTGCTGCCTCAGTTAAGCCATCTACATATCTACCCAGACGGCAGAACTCCGCTGCGTACTCGTCCACCGTCATGCTTCCTTGGATGAGTGCCTCAAACTGGCTCTCCAAAGCACTGAGCGCCACATCTAGGAAAAACTTCTCCTTAAAAAGCCTCTTGAAAGCCTCCCAAGTAAGCCCTGGTGCCACGATCCTCGTATCTGTACGATACCATGTCAAAGCAAGGTCGAACATCTGACTGCCCGCTGCCTCTACCTGCATGCTGTCTGGAATCTGTGCCAGCCTGAAGATCCCCTCGATCTGCTCTATTCAGTCATTTGCGTACAGGATCCCTTCTGTACCACAGAACTCCTTGGGCCGCATCCTCTGGAAGTCAATAATACTACCTGGCCTTGGATGCTGAATCTGATCTGCCTGTGGCTGAATTTGTGCCACCCAGGCCACTGCCGTCATGGCTACCTGGTGGACGTTCTCAATGTCCAGCCTCATCACATCCACCTGAAGGTGCTGCGCGTCCATTATCTCCCTGAAGAACACAAACAACTGCGCGGCATCTACTGGTGCAGGAAGTGGTGGAGGAACCACCGGAACGACTGGGGTAGTCCTCGGATCGACAGGTGAAGGAGGATCCCCGAGAGAAGCAAATGCTCCCTCAACCGCAGGAGTGGCGAGTGGAGCGGTAGCAGCTTCCTGAATATGAGCTGGACGAGAGGTAGCAGACCTCTCAGTGGCAACTGCTAGGACGGTATGATGAGATCGTGTCTTCGGAGGCATCCTGAACACAGATCAAAAGAAGTCAATACGGTGCAAGATACGATATCATCAAAGAAGGACAGTAATATTTCAAAAGAAAATAATTTCAGAATAATTAGATTGGAATTATTCCTACTCGTGATTGAGTACACCCTCATCCTAGATCCTATATCCTATAGCAGGCTCGCAGTAGTACAACTAAGTTGTTGTACCACCACGACATCGCACTAATTGCGAATGGAGACCTGCATGGGCCGCCACCAAAAACGTGTCACGATCCGCACCCGAAAAATCGGGCATGAGTCTTGGGTACGTCCAGCCTACGCCGCAGCATCGGCGGTAGAACGCTGTCTAGGTCAACTATCTAGATAACAATCTCACACAATCAATATATAAACCTGTCAAGATCTCAACTCCAAACGGAGGAGCAATATCATAATGATAATCACAATGTACTCAATCACAAATCTAAGTACGATAAGATAACACAAAAAACTAACAGCTATAAAGTCTAACCAACAACTACTACAACAACCACAATATTAATAATAATAATACAACCTCCAAAATCATATACAATACAAGGTCTCAATCCAAAACCGGAGACAAATCTGGTGCTAAAAGCTAATAAAAACAATAACAAGGTCCTAGTGATCCCGGCTACCAACCCGGAAATTACCCCTAAACTAGAGGGCCCCTGTCTGCACCATCGACAGGCTCAGGTCCATAAAACGTTGGACACCACTCCTCCGGATACTCTGAAAAAAATATGTCCAGTCAGGACTGGAGCAAGTACATCTCTAACAGCAGTTCCAGTTAAATAATAAAAACTATAAAACAGATATAGCAATTAGCAAGAAGAATGAATTAAGTATGAGACAAGAAATATATATCACTGGTGCATAAAGGTAAAGATGCAGGAATATCAGAAACAAGATAGTAATGACTGCAAGATACATGAAATCTACACTAAGAGTAAGTCTGTGCACATGAACGTGTAGTGAGTCTAGCATAAAATACATGTAGTGAGTCAAGTCCAGAAACATGTAAGTGAGACCAACAAGAATGCAAGTGAGTCCAGACTATAAAGAATGAACTCGGTGTCTTTGAAATACTTGTTTCGACATGTAAATGGCTAGGGGTAAGTACGGCTCACCGCGCACTGGGTGCGCGGCTGCTATCAT